>JAWMRA010000023.1:8908623-8948977 GCA_035584735.1 Pseudotriccus pelzelni | reverse complement strand
GGGGGGGGGGGCCCGGGGGGGCGGGGGGGGGGGGGGGGGGGGGGGGTCGGTCGGGGCGGTCGCGGTTACGGGGGGGCGCCGCGGGGTGTGCGGGGCCGGGCCGGGGCGCGGGGGCAGCGGGGCCGGGCGGGGGCCTGCGCTGAGCCGGCAGCAGCGGGACCGGGGGTGGCGGAGGCGGGGGGGGCGCCAGGGCAGTGCGGGGCGGGCTGCGGGCGGGGGGGAGCGGTGCGGGAGGAGGCGGAGGGGCCGCCACCCCCGGGAGCGGGTTGGTGCGCCCGGGGACCCCTCGGTGGGATGCGGCGGTGCCGCCGCCGCCTGGAGCCGGGGGTCGTTGGGCTCGTTCGCCCCCGCCGTGTACGCGGGGTTCCCGTGGGCAGCCGGGCACAGCCCCGGGAGGCACCGCCGGGGCTCTGCGGGCGCGGCCGGTGCGGGGCTCGGGCTGTCTCCTGCCCGCCCCGAGCGAGGCCCTGTAAGTGGCTGTAATTCCTGCTTTTCTCAGGGTGTTGCAGCCCTTGGAGCGGAGATGGGCTCTGGTTGCCTCATTTCAGTAGCTGCGATGAAGTTACACATGAACGGGCTGCATTTGCCTGCGGGTCCTGCCGTGTGACTGAGGCTGTGAAGCTGCAGAGACCCCGCAGCCCCAGCCCCGCTTCTTTGTTGTGGGGAGCGGTGACACTCAGCAGAACAAGCCCTGCTGTCACTTGGGTGTCACAGGTCAATTATGGGATGCCAGGGACGCATACACGCTGCCTCCCTAAGAACTGCGCTGTCTTTGAGCTTGCAGTAATAGTCCAAATTTCATAATGTCCTGTTTGCAGTTATTTTCCACTTTAAAAACCAGGTTTCCCTATGGTATGACCAAGCAGTACTGTGATTCAGAGAGAGGGAACTGGCTGTCATTTGTGGTTCCTGCTTTGGCTGCGAGCAGGGATGCTGGGCTGGAAAGGAGGCCAGAGGTACCTCAGCATCAGGTACATTAGTGGGAGGCGTGCTTTAAATGGACAGAGGGTATTTCTTCTGCCCCTTACCCAGCTCAGATAACTGCATTGTGGATCTCTTCCTGGTTCCTTGCATCTGGTGCCTACCCTTAACCTGAATGACAATAATTGTGGGTTCACCACAGGATATTCAACTGATCTGTAGATGCCTTATTAAATACCTTTCCTATAAATAACCTTCACTTAAGAAGTGGGATTTTTTGTGTGTGAGGAACTCTCATTTACTAATGTTCCACGCTTCTCTGAACAGAAGTTACCTATGAGAAATGGTATAGAAAGTCTTGTGAATCTATCAGGCTGTGGCTCTCAGTCGTTGCAACTTCTCTTCTTATATTTCCTGGCAATTGTGATACTTTTTACCTGTTTCAATAGCTGAGGGATGCATGTGCCAAGTCCTGTGAGAAGTTGTGTAACTCCTAATACCCCCAGTTGGCAGAGCAGATTAAGTTTCATTGGTAACTTGTTTCCAACATGCCTTATTATACTTTTTCACTACTGCAAATGACAGTAGCTTTTTGTGTTCTTTCCTTTGGCTTGCATGATTTTGGTTAAAAAAGAAAAAGTCACTAAATTCTTTCAGAATGAATACTTTTTCAATCCAGACTGTGTGTGTGTGTTGACTTGTCTGAGGGAGTGTCATAGCAAATGTTGCTCCCCCCCACCTTTCATCTCCATATTCTGTTACTAACGGATGTTCAGGAAAAATTCTCTATTGATTTGTTCTGATCTTTTTTTAATACCAGAGTGCTGGAGCACTGTGCTTTTTGATTTAAAATCTGTCTCTAAGATACATCTATTAGTAATTGTTTGTTTTACTGCAGAAGCCCTGTTGATAGTTGAAAGATGGCTTGAAGTGTGTGTAGCACAGATGGTTTATATAGAGCCAGTGTGGGATAACAAAATACAGGAAGCCATTAACAGACACTTGGTTTCTTATTTGATGTAAATCGACTATTTTGTCATTTTGGATGCTTCATCTTACATCCCCAGTATCTGAATAGTTTGTTTATTGATGGGTGATGCTGTCCCTGATTTGAACTTTCCTGGTTTATAATAAGCCACACAAATAAACCCTTGTATCTGTAGAGGTGTGTAAATGAAGCCCCTGTAAGAAATAAGGGCTGAAGTGCCTTTATGGGGTGTTAAGACTGCATTTTACTTTGTTAGATTATGGTTAGCAGAAAGTAGGTTGTCATTAACTGAATGCTTTCTAGGTTTGTTCCTCATTCCCACCTCAAAGCAGTATCTTCAAAAGATACACATCTGTACAGTCCTTCATCCCAAACTACTGTTTGGAGAACTAGGTTTGCACATGGTAGATTTGTTCTGAAGCTGAAATACAAAGGCAGTCATAAATAAATTTTCTGTTCTGTTGTCAGCAGTTTGTATTAAGATTTTATGATGCTGTTTAGTGTTGCGAGAGTTGTTTTAAACTTGCATTTGTATTATTTTCCTGTAGATCGTAGCTTTTAAAAGCACTCATATAAGGACAGCTTAGGCCGAGGTTAGGTATAACTTTAACACAGCAACTGAACTAGTAATTATGTAAACCTTCTGTGGATGCTGAAAATAGACAGTCTTCTGAAAAACCAGCGAAGGAAGAGGTAAAGAATTTCAGGAAAAGCTCTGTAGACATGGTGAAATATCACACAGAAGACCAAAGCTAGTGTCAAGTGAATAGTCTGCTTGCCTATTGTTCTAAGCAGTTTTTGTTAATTTAAATTTAATACAACAGACTGGGTGAGTGTAAACTTCACAGCATTGAGTCAGGAGCTGTAATTGGCAGAGGCTCAGTTTCTGTTTCCTGGGGCTGAAGGTGAAACTCAAAAAAACAAAACTGAAAACAAAACCTGAAACTACTTCGCACCGTACCTGAATTCTCCAGAAACCTAAGAAGGGACATAGCTAGTACTGAAAATGTACTTTTGAGGATTTGCACTTTTTGCTTAGTAAGAGTAGGTCAATCCCTAGTAAATGAGGCTTTCAGATTTTTAGGGAATCAGCTGCAAAATTCTCTGATATGCTCGCAAGCTCAGTGTGTTTTGTTCAAGTCAGAAGAGCTCAGAGTCAGTACACCTGAGCTGGGACATAATCTCCATGTTTTTGTATTGCAACAAAGAAATTGTCCACTGAGGTTTTCTTTCTGCATGTTTATATCCAGTGATAAATGAAGACGAAAATTATGCTTTTTTATGTTTGCAAAAGTGTGTTACAAGCAGTCTGAGTTTCGTTGGAATGTGCACTTACATACAATTAATTCTATAGTGTGATGTTTATATAGTCCTTTTCATTTTAACAGCAAAAAAACCCAAACATATTGCAGGTGCTTTCCGGTGGCACCCACTTAACAGATGTGAAATTACATGGGCAAACCCTGTCAGCTTCATTTTGTCTCCTGCTTTATGCTTCAGTCACTAGCACTGCATCAGAGAGAGAAAGAAACTGTGTTGGGCACCTTTCCATAGCCATGTCTCAGTCCCTTGATAGGTCTGTGCACCAATTTTGCAGAAAATGAAGTTGTTTTGAAGCCACTACATTCCTTGACTTCAATAGGAGTGGAATTACATCCAATATATTAAGCCATTTGCAAGTGTCTCATCTTGACGCCAAATGTTGTGTTCTGACAACAGAGGCAATTTCAGCACTAAAACTTTAATAAATGTTGGCTGTTGAACTTGCTTCATATTGCAGTATTTCATCTGTGTGTTCGCTATTTAGAAGTGGCTTGCTTTGTAAGCCTTGAAATAGGATGCTATTTTCTTCCACAATAATCTAGACATGTTGCTTAGTAAGAACTGCCTATTGTACATATAACTCTTACAGCACTTTTCAGCAATACAACTACCATTGAATTGTACATATACTTACAAACATTCTTTAATTATTTTCTGAAGTGATTTTGCTTTTTCATGTGTTTCATGTTTTGAAGTTGAAGTAGTGAAACAGCCAGCTTTGCTGCAGTACACTGTTGTCTTAAAGGCATTTGGAAATGAACAGCTGAAATAAATCCCTCTCATAACATACTTTCAGAGTTTTTAGTTTTTCTTGAGCAATGATGAATGTTGACACCTACAGCTTTTAGATTAGAAAAACGGTGAAAAAGCATTTATATTTTTCCTGTATCATTCCAAATACAAAAATGGAGCCATATGTTTCTAGAAGTGTAGGATTTAATTTAAAAGCTTGTAAAGGACTTTGCACATCTGCTTTATAAGGAAATCAATCTCTGCAAGGTTGCTTTCACTTTAAACAAAAACAAACATGAAGTTACTTTTAGACGTGGCTTTAGAGAGGGAGCTATTAGAGGTGGTTTGTTTGAGGTTACAGAAATGCAGTTCCTCCACTGGACTTAGTAAGTACCCTTGGCCACCTCCCATCTTCCCTCCAGCCTGACCTCACAAAAGGTAGCTCTTTCATCACACCTAATTTTAGATATTCCAACCTTCTGGTTTCCTCTGTTGAACTCAGGAAATTAGTGTTGCATTTGTAGCTCCTTCAAAGATTGCAGTCAAAATATTAGTTGCCATATCATACTTTAGTAAATCCTAATTAGAATATTTTTGTTGGCTACTGAGTATTTCCTGAAAAATACGAAGTATTTTGCCTTTCTGGTGAAGGCCATGGTGATGCAGGGCACTGAAAATCCATGATTTCTCAGGTTTCATTTGTTTCCTTGTTGAGTAAGTTTCATTACATCTAAACGTGTGTCCTATTTTTTCCCCGCAGTTGTCCTACTTCATAGCTTTCACTTTTTTGAATGGCTGACTCATTACTAGAGCAGTGATACAGTGTGTGAATGGTACAAACAGGACACATGTACACCTGCATTGTTTAAAATGTGGTGAAACACCGGCCAGCTGCTGCTTCCACCTCAGGTGGGCTTAATGGCAGGTTGTGCAATAGCAAATAAATACTGTGCCCTGTAACAGAGAGGTCTCTGAGGCTGAGCAGCTTTCCTGGTCTTGTTGCTACTTTTCACATGGGAGATTTTCTAAATAAACATTTAAAAGAGCTTCTTACTAGAAATTGTTCCAATCCAGCCTACTTAAGCAGGGATTGTCTTCATGCTTAATTAGGCTTTCCTCTCTTTAATGCTTATAAAATAAAGCCCTTTCAAACTTTTAGTTGATGTGACCTGAAGGTGACCTGGATCTTTATAATGGTTGGCTTTTCAAGCCTGTTGGATTAAACAGACGTACAGCAGAAATCTGTGGAAAAACAGGCTGACTGTCCTGAGCTGGAAATTTAGAGACTAGTTTCTTGGCAAAACAGAATGTATTTACCAATATTGGTGGCACTCTACATTTTATTTTAAGAATCTCTAAATTTGCCGCTTGTTCTTTCCTATTTTATCTCTACAAAAGGCTTCTTTCCTGTTTGCTTCCTATTTCGAAAACTAGGAATGGTGATAAACAGCAATTGTTAAACATTTGAACATACTTTGCCGTGTGATTTTCACCTAGGAATGTTAACAAAATTTTGCTGAGCAGCACTGAGCTGCTGATGCTAGTGTTTTAATAAGTGCTGGAATACCAGGGAGTGATCTTGGTGAATTTGGGGGAGAAAAACACCTAAATGTTGTCTGTGCATGAAAATGGGTAAGTTCAGGATAATAGTAATCCCACTCAGTGATTGTGAAACTGTTACTGGCAAAGTATTGGAGAAATGCAGTGTGGTTATCACTGATCCATGTGGATTTTTGGAGAATACTCCTTTTCAGAAACTTTATCCAGAACTCTGTAGTGATGGGAGAAGATTTTAGAAAATGACAGTCTGCAACTGGGGTCATACAGCTTTCCTGCTCCCAACCTCCTCCTCCCAGCACCAGTTTCCGCTTTTTTGACTCATTGGAGCAGCCAGGAAATGATCCCATAGGTAAAACTGCTTTCCTTGGCATCTTTAAAAAGGTATTTTGAACTGCTGCTGGAATATCAAGGTTGTGTCAGGAACTGGTTGGCAGTACCGGTATGAAGAGGAGCGGATGCACACACCTTACCTGTGTGGGGAGTCTGGAGGGATCCATGGAGCTTGTCTTGGGAATGGTTGTGTGGTCTGCCTTGTAGGTGTCTCCTGTGTAGCTGCTGGCAGTGACCTTGCTGCCCGCGGGCAAAATCAGTAGTGGGAGGTTCTCCCTCTGTTGTGTCTCTGTTGTCTCTCCTGTGCAAGCTGAGACCTTTCTTTGCCAACCAGCAGCTGTTAGGGCTCCTTTGAAGTTATTTGGTAAACTGAGTCATAGGAAAGATTCTGAGCTATTCGTGTAGGAGTGAAAGATGCCATGGGAATTTCTGCATGAGTGTAGCTAACCTAGACCTCACCGAGCCTGGTTGTTGATTCCTAAAATTGTTGGGAGGAGTGAACTCTGGTAATTACTAGCCCTTTGTGAAGCCTTTTCCATTCTGTTTTCCTAGGTTGGATGATGCAGCTAAGCAGAAATGATCCTGAGTGTGCCTCTCTGTTTTCCTTATGCTTTAATGTGTTTCCTATGGGCACAGTCTCAGTCCCACTATCAGGCAGTGTCAGAAGAAGATTGTTGTAATTCAGATTTTTTTTCCCTAACCAAAACAGAATTTGGCAGGGTAATAAAGGCTTTTGTGCATTTAGGCTTGAAGAGTTGAAAGCTCTACTCTGGTCCTCTGGGAAGCATATATCAGTGGTGCTAATTATAATCCCACAACAAGCTTGTTGCCACACGGAAGCAATAGGAAGTATCAACTTCTCACTAAAACTCAGCATACTATGGTCTGCTGATTATGTGTAGCCATGGCAGACACTGGGAATGGGATTGTATTTCTTATCCTGTTTTTTCTACTACAGCTATTCAATCTTGTTATCAACTTTGGGGGAAAAATACCCTAAACCCCAGAAGAGTGTTTAGGCGTTTTCGTTAGCTGTATTGACAGGGTGGACAGTTATTTATTACAGTCAGTGTTTTAGGGCATCAAAGCAGAACTGGATGGGAAAATGCTCAAGTATATGTAGGGAAAAATAGTTGTGGCCCAAATATGGTCTTTTTTTTATGTAATTTTCCTGCGAGAATGGGCTCTGAGCCCTGAGTTGTTTATCACTGGGCTCTCCAGAAGAGCCAACTGCCGTGTTGACCAGAGTGGTTATGGGCAATGGGATGCTCTGATGGTTGCGTAATGAGTTTGTGTTCTGCCTGCCCGGGAGCCTCTTCTTGGGGTACAGTAGAAAATGATAATGACTGGATGAAGAGTAAGTGCTGCAAGGGATTGAGCGGTAACTCTGCTTCTTTCAAAATCCTAGAAAAGATGAATGACTGCACGTGGTGAATCATCACTGACGTGGTTTTTCAGAGGAACAGCCAACGTTCCTTTGAGACTTGATGAATAAGCAGTTGTTGCAATTCTTTGTCTGTGTGTGAAGTAGCCTCTTCCTACTTCCCAAAATGCAGAAGCGATCACAAAATAGGAAAAGCCACTTTAGTGGTGAAGATGGGTTTCCAGGTGTCCCTTTAATTGATTTCTGTCATAGAGTTTCCAAACATCATTATACCGGTTGAATTACAATTAGCTCTGTGGATTTATGTTACTATTTACAAGGATTTGGGCTTCTTGTTTTGCAGGAAGATACCATAATAATGATTTCAAAGGGGTGAGAGAAGAGAATATGGAGTGAGCACGTCAGTCTGATTTTCTGAAAGTAGACACTTTAATTCTAGTGTAACAGTTACGTGTTTTGGTTTGTGACATCTTGGATTTCTGTCATTTCCAACTAAGCTGCTAGGACAAGAAATGTGGTAAATCACGGTGGTTTTCATCATTACTAGTCTTGTTCCTTCTCAAGGCTAGGTGGTTCAGACTTGCTACAGATATTTGACAGTTTTGATGATAAAGGATGTTTTAAGTGAATTTTAGAAAATGGCATAGCATTTTTGACTCAGCAGCACTGGCCTTTGGAAGGAAACTTCAGAAAATAAAATCTGGACTAGGTAAGGTTGAACACATAAGGTAATACCAACTGGAAAGTGTTGGCTTTGCCTCTTGTCTGGAAGAGTCATAATTCTTGATTTACACTAATTACTTGGTAGATGTTAAATGAGAATTTAATTCTGTGAAGGGATTCTCTGATGTGCCCCACTTTGTTGGTTTGCTCCAATTTATGTTTTTCAGTGTAACGGTTTTTAATTCAATTTAATTTCATTTTAAAGAGGAGAATTATTTTGTGGGGTTTGGAAGGAAAGTTCCAAAACCAGAAGACACTTCACAGTGCCTGAAAGAAGATGCTTAAAAATGCATGTAGTGAACTCTAAACTGTGAACTTCAGTTTATAATACTTCATGAATCAAGTCCTCAGTTAACTGAATTATCTAGTTGGTAAGAAGGTACATGTCAGATAGAGTTATTGTTATGGAATGGACAAATTTGGCGTTAAACACAAGATGCAGGAAATACCTTTGTTTATTTGTTGTTATTTCCTCATTGTTTGTTCACAATAATTTGGAATGCAGCATAAATTTTAATATCTGGAAATGTGCATAATGCTGTGATCAGTCCTTTTTGCGTAAGACTCCTGTTGATGTAAGCAATTCAGCGAAACGGCGTCTGAAATGGAAAAAAAATTATTCAGCACTTTACATAAAACATGTTTGAAAGTTTGTCTCGGGGTGAATGAAGTCATCTGGGCTGGCTGACAGCGGTGCATCATGTGCTGCTGCTCTGCAGGCAGGGGCTGGTGGGTCCTCGTGCGTCGCTTGGCACGAGTGCAGGGAGCTTTTTGCGTGTCCCGGCTCGGGAATGCTGTGAGCCGTGGTGTGGATTTGTGTTTGGCTCAGAATGTTTCGTTCTCACTTTGGATGTGTAGCTGCAGGTGTGTGGTGTGCCTGGGCTCCTTCCCTGGGGAAGCCTGGGGGGTTTGGTGGCACTTTGAGCCCCAGTGCAGGGTCCTGTCACCCCAGCCAGGCCTGGTTTTCAATGTAAATTATGTGGCTGTGGGATAATCTCTGTAATAAGACTTTAAAAAGAGCTGCATTTATAGAGCTTTGTGTAAGCAAATGGCAAAGAAGTATCTATTACTGCACTCAGCCCAGAATGATTTTCCTTACTAATTAAACAATATCTAAATTGGAGAATATAGAATTTCTAGGAAAAGGACTTGCCTTGTTTGTGATATTTGAAATGTTAAAAGTGTTTTTAGAGCTGTTTTCAAACTGAAACAGAGTAAGGGCAAACAAAGTCATGGCTGCCTTGAAGGATGTCTGGTTGGGTGTATAAAATACTTCATATCTATTTTTGAGATAATTGAATAAATCTCCGATAATGATATTGCTGTATTGACCAGGTATTTGTGGCCAGGCATTAGTCTACAAAAGGTACAGTGGAGCTTGAAATGCAGAGACTGAAAAAAATTGTGATCTATGAATGTAATTGTGGTGGAAGAATTATTAATTCTTAAAATTCAAAAGTTCCTTATTGAGATTTAGATATATCTGCATAGTTAATATATAAACATTTAACATTAAGCGTGCATTATAAATGAAGAATTACCATCATGAGAAACTGTGATGTTCTAGTTACCCAAGCACATTCCACAGCTTTTGTGGTAACCTTTCCAGTACAAAAATAATTGGAGGTTGGGCAGCCGTGGTTATTTGTTGACGTTTTACTCTGTTATGGTGGTAGCAGTAGTTCCTGGGGGTACTTGTTGGGTGTTGGAGATGAGGTAAGGAGAGGTTTCTTCAGCTCTTGTTGGTAGAGATGTGTGCTGAGTATGCTTTTACTGTCTTTTTCTGTAACTAAATTAAACTGTTCAAGTGCAAGCTCCTGGATCTCTCCTTGTCTTCCACACTGGGAAGCAGAGTGAGACAATTGCTAGGGATGGGGGTGAGCAAATCAGCTTGGACCTTCCCCCAGGTGCTGGATCTGAATTTTCTGTTTCTCAGTATTCGTGGTCACAGTTGGAGAAGTACTTAATAACTTTCTTCAGCTTATTTGTTCTAATTTCTAATATTTTTTTCCTTTTATTAGGAATACATAATCCGTGTTCAGAGAGGAGTTTCATCAGAAAACAGTTGGCAGGTAATTTTTTAAGTTGTGGTTCATGTAACCAGGATGCCTTTTTAGGAAGAGTTTGAAAATTATCTCTTCCTGGCTTTTCAAATTTGACCTGGAAAGAGAAATGTTCGTTTGGAACTGAGAACATGAAGTGCTTGAATACTTTTGGTCAAAAACTAAGAGAAAACCAGTATTGCTGCCAGCTACAGAAGGCACGTTGTCTGCTTCTATTCTGAATATTCCAGGAAAAATGCCTGTCATGTGTTACTACTGTGTGTTGGTACAACCATCATTTTAAAATCTCAAATGCTATTTTGCCTTCCTTAGGGCTAAAATCACAGCTCTGCTGAGCAACAAAACCAAGAAGTAGTAATGAAGATGACTATGAAAAGTTGTTGCATCTAATATGGCAAAAATGTCGTATTTGCAGACAGCTTTGCTCACAAATATTTTAAAAACTGTTTTAAGATAATGTTTAGAAATGCATTTTCTTTCTGGTCAAGATGTGATTAAAAACTGCTTTACTCTCTGGCAGTGTGACATAAATCCAACAGTTATGCCTTTGTACAAGAACTGTTAAAAGAAGAAGATGATTATAAATGGGAATTACTTTTCTCTGATGTGATTTTGAGGAGTAAAATGCTAATGGAAAAAGTAATTTGTTTCCTGAACTTTGTCTTTTATTTTGCAGATTGTGAGGCGATACAGTGACTTTGACTTGCTTAATAACAGCTTGCAGGTAACTTTCACCCTTGATATATAAATATAAAGTCTAATTAGAAGGCTATATTTAAAGCAGCTTGTGATATTTGTATATATTGTGGTGAAGAAGACATAAAAATTCACATAGCTGTAAAGAGAAACTGTGACTTCAAATGTAAGTTGAATGTGTACTTTTCCACTCCTACATTTTCCCTTATAAAATTGAATTTTAGCATCAACAGGATCAATTTATATAGAAATGGAGGAAATTGGCAGATACTGAATCTTTCCCTTCAGTGCTGTGACTTGTTCCGGTTTTGTGTGTTTTCATTTGTTCCTTCTTTGATTTGGAGAAAGCCAAGGCACATACCAACCTTATAAATTCAGCATTGAAGTGCTATGTGTCCCATTATTTATATTCCTCTAAAAGCACTACCAGATGCTGCTTCTCATGTGATGGGTTTCTGTGTCACTGAGGAGTGTTCCTGGGCCAAACACTGGACTCACTGTGTGTTTTCTTCTGCTTTTTAGGACAATTATTTCTTTTTAGTTTGTGTGGGAAAAAGCAGGGTGTATGTGAGTGTGTTTGGAAAAGGGGGGAAGCAGGAGTGATGAGCATCTACAGGGTTGAAACTCGTTACTTGGGACTTCCATGACACTGGGCAAACAAGATAAAAAATGAGCAGTGCAGTTTGAGGGTAGATTTTTGTGAGGTTGAAATTTTTTCCCCTGTTAAATCTTGCATGAATTCAAGAGTTTAATGCTGTTTCCACTTCCTCTTTACCTCCCCAATTTAATCAGCTATCTGCTTGATGATCCTTGGTGAGCAAAACCCTGTGAGGGTGTTGAGCTGTGAGCTCTGACAGTCTGCTGTAACCAATTCCTTTGCTGAAGGTGGATGGGGGGACAAATTAGTCATAATTCAACAGATGCAACTTGGTTGCCTTGTTGAGTTATTCTGTTGAATGTGCAGTAGCACGTAGGAACTTTTGTCATGACCTAGAAACTTTCTGTGTGATGTGCTGAATAAATGCAGTACAGAGATGTGTCCTGCTTCAGAGACATCCAAGATTTAAAATTAGATAAACACCCAGGGGAACACGAGGAGATGAGATGGTACTAGTCATGAGAGTACCTAGGGGTCATTGTGGTCTTAACCATTGTCAAGTTCTGATAAAGATCACAGAGAAAGAATTTTGAGAAAGTTTTAGAAAGAAAAGTTCACTTTTGCAGCCGCCTATAACAAGCTCCTCTTAACCCTGGGGAATAGAATGTATTAAGGCATGAAAAAGCTTTATGTCTTCTCATTTACATTTCAAATGAGGCACCTTTAGTAGAGAAAGCAATGAACCTTTAAGTCTTAAAATTCAGAAATGACAGGTAGTGCAAGGTTAGGCCTGGGTGGAAGGTCTAGAAAATGAAGGTAAATAGGTTATGTATGATAAAGAAACAGCCTTTTTGTCTGAGACAGAGGTGAATGATAAAAGGGGAGGATCAGGAAATTATCTGACAGCAACTTGCAGAGTGGGATAAGGGGGAATTTGAAACAAGAGGGAGACCAAGATCTAGGACAAGAACATCAGCTTCTTGGGCAACCGGAAAACATCAAACAGAATGATCAAAACATAGCTCTAGCTTGGATGGGAGGATATGAAAGCATGGCTAAATTAGCGGGCCGTGGTCTTTAGCACTTGACTCCTTCAATGAAAACTACTGCTTGCCCCTTGATTTTCAGACTCCTGAGTCTGCTTTCCGCAGTCTGGAAGGCAAAGTTGCGTCTCTGCTTGGAGCAGCTTTTTCTGGCTCGTACAGAGAACCACGCTAAGAGGTGTTATTCTTCATTACATGTCCAGCAGAAGGGCAGGAATAGAATTTTGAGCCTTTATCAAAGATGCACAGCTGTGCTTTTGATAAACACTGCTGCTTCTCCAGCCTACTTCCAAATGCCAGGGCAGACAGTAACTAGTGAGAATCATGGTAAAATTGCTCTTTTCTCCCACTGTTTTGGATTTTTTATAAATTGCTCTTTGTGATGCTGGAGCTGAAGTTTTCGCATCCACTAAGACAATGCAACACTCCTCTTTTCTTTCCATCCAGAACTCTAAGCAACAATATTCTGTCATGATATTCAAGTCCCATGACTTGTTTTTAAACTCTCATCTGGTGTATATTGAAATTGGAGTAAACAAACAAAACTCCACACAAAACAACCTTCCAAAAACCAGTATAAACGAAGGACCAGTAAGAAGATACCAAACTCCAATCCTCTTCCTTCAAAACTAAAGTGCAGCTGGAAAAACTGCTAGAGTTTCTTTTGGACATAAAGCCTTAAGTTCTTCAAGTTCTCGTGGCATACCTGACCTTTTTGCAGATTTTGGTGTTTGTGTTTGAACACAGCTGCAGTTGAGTTGGAATGCAAATTAATCTGGTGCTACCTATATAATAATACTAAGGATCAAGAATTTCAAAACTGTCTAGGCTTGGGAATGCATACTTGTGACCCTGATTTGTATCAGAAAGTTTCTAGCCAGATTCTCTGAACTCTCAGCTATACTGGATTGAAAAACTCCTTCCAGTCTGTCCTGCATTTCTTCCTCTTACCTTATTTGACAGAAATGTGTGGAGGTCATTGACTGCTCTTCTGTTTTGTTAAGTGAAGTACTGGAAGCACTGGAATTCACAGCAAGATATCTGGCTTTTGTGAAGCATTTTACTACAGCTTTTGAACAGACATTCCTGAGCGGGCTGTGGTTTGAAGATAAGGATGTTAATTCCCAGGTTCTTCCGTGGTGAAGCCCATCCTGGCTCCAGTGGTGAGCTGGGGCCACGGAGAAATATTGCTGGTGTTTGAAAGTATGTGAGGTCTTGGCAAGGTCAGGACCTCAGTAATGTGTCCTTCTAGGACAGACAGTGTTCTTGCTGTGCTGTATGTTTTGTCAGATTGCTAGAAAAACCTGGGCCTGAATGTTACTTTCTGCTGAAAAACAGCAGATATCTGATTTATAAGTTTTAAAACAAATAATAGTGGTTTGAAAACATTTGAACTAGAGTCAGTGTCTCTCTGATGGTAGCTAGCTGTCAGGTCAAGAAGGTAAAGGTGATTATCATTTGACATGCTTTTTAAGTGAGTAATAGTTATACCAGAAAAGGATTTAGTTTTTGTTTAGAAACTTGGTTTTGAATTGGAGTGGTCTGCCAAAGGAGAGTTCTATTTCTGGTGTTCAAACTAATTTGGTGAATTACTGACTGTAAGTGGTATATGGTTGCTTTTGGGATTGTTCCTGGATATTTTTTTCCTTTGGGTGTTAAAGAGCATTAAAAATTCTCAGTGAATAAGATGATTTTTATAAACATCTTCTGTAATCCAGACATAGTTCTTTTTCAGTCCATAATTTGCAGTCAGAAACCGGTGAAGTAGAAGTGCTAAACTTAGTAGGGAACAACTCCTGTGTTCAAATGTATGAGGTAAAAAGGAAAGGGAATGCATCTTCTGTCCCAGTTTGTTGAACTAATCCCTTACCTTTTCCACTAGTTAAAATGAAAGTTGTTCAAACACCAAAAGCCCCTGTCTTCTCCCTGGTGAACTGTTTGCTTTAGAAATGAGGTTATTGCATCTGGTGTAATTGATTCCTGCAACACACAATTCTTAAAGATAACTCCCATGGAGATTCAGCTTACCCAAGGCAGGTGCTTTGATCTGCAAGACAACAATGTGTTAACAACATGAAAAATGTGTTCTGGCAATTCGCATGACGTAATTGAATATAAACATAGAGGATGATCTCTTTGATCTGACTTACATAAGGCTTTGAATTTCTGTACATTTTTTCATCGTCCTATTTTGAAGGATTTCTCTGATTTTTTTTTCCTGAAGTTTTGGAACCCTGATGTCAGCATAAAACAGCTACTCTATGTCCACTGGTAGATTGCAGTTATTTCTGGGTTGAAAGATGTATAGAATTAAGAAAAAACGTACAGTAGCAAATTCTGAAGAGAAAATGGAAAAGTTGCACCATGTTTGAAATTACAGATTTAAACTACTTACAGAAAGGGCTTTAAATTACCTGCAAAGTTATAGAGGCAAAGGAAAGTTGTTAATCTGCACTTCATGAAATAAGAAAGCATAAATCTGATCTAGGTAAAATGGTAAGGTGTGAATAGTTTTTGTGCTGTGACAGAAGTATGTCACAGGAAGGGTCTGGCTGAAAATTGTAGCCATTTAGTATCTGAAAGTTTTGTGTAGTGATCTTAAATATATGACTCACTTGCAAAAATTTGTCTCCTTGTATTTTCGGTGTTGTTCCACTTACTAATCTCTTCACAGCGGGATGTGAGCTGTCATCTGACTCTGATAACAGTACTTAGGAAAAATATAAAAGCTTGTAATACACAATACAAAAAGAGTTATCAAGCTTGCTGCTGAGGGTCGTTTACTTTCTGAGTTGCCAGTTTATATCCCCGAGGCATTTTGAGAGCAAGGTTAGTAATTTTTCCTCTCTTTTGAAGATCTCAACTCTAAGTCTACCTCTTCCTCCAAAAAAATTGATTGGAAATATGGAGCGTGAATTCATCGCTGAAAGACAAAAGGGACTCCAGGCCTATCTCGACGTAATTACTACCCATCACATACTGTCTAACTGTGAACTGGTAAAGAAATTCTTGGACCCAAACAGCTATTCTGTAAACTACACTGGTAAGTAGGAAGTACAAAACTGCATTACAGTTTGACTTTAGGATGTGTGTTTATCTTCCATGAATGCTGGCAAGGATCTGCACTGAAACATGTGGGGAACAACCTTCAAAAGTATGATATTGTGCATGTGATTATTTATGATAAGGCTTCTCCAGCTCTGTGCATGGATCATGCTGAGATTGTCAAATCTAAATATTTGAATTATTTCACAGAGGCTCAAGATAAGCAGAACTTGGGGGAGGGAGGGTTGGTGATAAATGGAGAGGGTTGGTGTTGGGAAGTCATTTGTCTGTCACAGTATAAGGTGGGGTTAAGTTTGTCCACTCTGTGTTCTTTTAAAACAGCCAATCTTCTCAACACTGAATCTTTCAACAGCAACAATTGTGGTCATCTTGTCCAGCTCCTACTGTTGCTTTGGGGTGTGAGACTTCCAGAAGTAATTGTTTGAGCTAGGTTTAGTACTTTTAGTACTAGGTTTAGCTTGAATAAGTCAGACATCCTCTTCCCACAAATACTGGAAAGTCACTGTATCCCCAGTGATCAGTTTCTTCATTACTAAATGTTTCTTCTTTGAATTTGTATAACTTCAGCTATTGGAAGCCATTAAATACTTGTCTTACAGACTGAAAAAACTTCCTCTTAGTGATCAAACCTACTCCACAGATTTAGTTCAGAGGCTAACCAGCTCTTTGCAAAATGCAAAGCTTGTTTTCATAAAAGCAGAATCTCCTGAAGCAGGAACTCACTACTTCCTTTTCACTTGCCTTTTTTTCTCCCTTTATGTAACATTCTGGTGTCTTCAGCTTCGAAGTGCAAAGAACGTTTCCCGGATGTTTATGATAAGCTGTGCAGGAGCTGTAAATTCTTTGTAACTCTTTAAGGATGCAGTTTGTCTGGCTAATGCTGAGCAAGCAGTTTAAATCCTCTAGGAGACACTGTGACTTCTGTGTTAGTTCTGAGAACTTTCATCAAGACTGTCTTCCCTGCCACTTGCTGGGAACTTAGTAGCACAGACATCATTGCCTTTGGTCTTTAGAGACCATCAGTTTGTCATTTTTTAAATACTGGAGCAGTGAGATGATATTTATTGCACTTTTTTTCTAGCATATTTGTATATAGAGAAGATACAGTGTAGAGGGAGAGATCAGGACATCCTTACCTTCTTGCTGTTTTTCTATGCCAAGATAAACCCTGTTAGAGAAAATTCCTTGCTAGCATGATTCCCTTTCTCCCCCTGCTGTCACCACTTCTCATTGAGATTTCCCCTCAGGTCACTTCATGAATAAACCAGTTGTGCTCCCAGCTGTGGGAGAATTCACTAACAAGATGGGTATCCTCCCTCCAGCCCCCCAAATGTATGTAGGCTCATGATAGTTGGCCAAATACCTTTGTCTGCACAGGAAAGGGCAGAATAACACATGGTGAAACAGAACTGTTTAGTTTACATAAAATTTGCATGTAGTAATGGCAGTATAGACACACATTAAAGAGATAAAAGTACTTTTACAGCTATAGCAGAAACATGTCATGATCTAATGTTGTGTATTCCTATTGTGGGAAATCTGAGCTGTGAGCATTGGATTTAGACTTGGAAATGTAGATCTAGTAGAGATAGAAAGCAGACTGTTAGGCTAAGTTTTCCAAGCAATGCTTTCTCTGTTTTCTCTCTGGGTTTGAGATATCAAGTTAAAAATGCAAATGCCCTCTAACTGTGTTTTTATCTGATTTCCTTTTGAAGTGATTTTGCCGACTTTTAGTCTGAATTCCTGCAGGCTTCCTTCTGGCGTTGAACCTTACCTAATATGTGGATAACTACATTATATAGTCTCTTTAAAACAATTTAATTTCTTTTCTACTTTTTTCCCCCTCCTTCTTCTCTTTTTTCTTTCCAGAAATTGCCTTACAGCACGTTTCAATGTTCTTCCGATCAGAGCCAAAGTGGGAAGTGGTAGAACCATTAAAAGATATAGGTAAGAGGAGCATGTGTGCATGAAAGCTTGTCTGATTTTTTCCCCAGCTATATGAGTTGTCCTAAGATTCCAATCTTAGGTCTAAGATTCCAATCTTAGGTCTAAGATTCCAGTCTTAAGTCTTTGCTTACAGACCTTGTCCTGCTTGTAAGTTGTGTGATTTAGTAGTGTTTAATTAAAGCTGCTGCTGCCTTTTTTTTCTTTGTAGGTTGGCGAATACGTAAGAAATATTTCTTAATGAAGATAAAGAATCAACCAAAGGAACGGTTAATGTTAAGCTGGGTATATATGCCTTCATCTCATCCTCAAGTCTTTCTCAATTTCACTCAAGATTTTATTTTGACTACCGTGTGTGAGTGACAGAGAGATAGGCTGAAGAGCTCAGGCTTTGAGACAGCCTTGAAAGCCCTTAGGTGGATGGGAATTTCTTGTGTTTCTTTCCTCTGGTGGCAAATCCAGTTTGCAAGCTTCTGTGTCTGGCCATTTGTTCCCAGTCCTGCACCTCAGGATTCTTTAGTTGTAATGATGTGGGTGTTGACCATATATAAATCTGCTTGCTGAAAATAACAAGATGATCCTTTTTGAAGTGATGGAATTTAGATCTTTAGTTGTACTGACAAACTAATAAGCAATAGAGGCATGAACTGGTGCTTTGACAACACTTGCTTTTGCTGCTGTGCTAAAATGTGCTACCGCCTTAATTGTATGAGCACAGCTGTTTGTGAGACTTCACTGGAGAGCACAGATCACTAAAGCCTGCAACAGGAGGGGAGTTTTTCTTGGTGCAGAGGAAGAAGGTGTGTCTTATCAGTTCACAGTGCACACAGTCCCTCAGTTTGGAGTTGGCAGAGTTCCTTCAGTGGTAGTAATGAATGTCAGATCTGGGGGAGGAAAGAAGCAGTGATGTTTATGGTCACACATTTTGTTTGTGAAACCATGGCCTTATTCAACCTCTTCAGGTTTCATTCTGTATGTGTAATTTTCTTGCTTGTTCTTCAAAATATACCTTCAAACATCTGTCTTCATTTGCCAGAGTAGAATATAGATCACATTTTCTTTATGGAATGCAACATCTTTTATGATGCCATTCTTTTCCTATTTATTTCCAGGCTGATCTTGGCCCTGATAAGTACTTGTCTGACAAAGACTTACAGTATGCTGTGAAACTTCTTTCTTCCTGTTCTGTGAGTATTACTTGAAGACTTTTAAATTGTGCACAGAAGTGCGTGTCAAGGATTGATCTTGCCAAAGCACATGTAGCCTAGTAGACAGTTGTAATTTTAGTTGTTGCTTTAGAGCAACAACTAGTTGCTAGTAATTTTAGAGTTGCTTTCATGTGAAGGTTTGCAAACCTTTTAATTACATTTTCCATATAATATGAAGCAACATGTTCTCAGCACAAATAATAATACTGCAGGATTATTACAGGAGATTCAGTGTTGTGGTTTGTTTAATTTTTTTTCTTCTCCTGCAGTACTGTGAGGTCATGAGCTTTTATTTCAGCTCCTCAGCACTCTCAGGCTGTTAGGATAGTGCTGTCTAGGTGTAAGTGCTAGCCCATGAGCTGGGGATACTCTCAGGCAGCAGTGGATGAGGCAATAGAAGGACTGCTGGGTTTTTTCAGTTCTTTGAACTTAAAAAAAGGAATATCTTAGTAGAGGTACAATGGAAGCTGTACAATTTAAGCTCCTGTGCAATGCCACGCTATAAATCCAATAGGCATCTCTGCCTGAAAAACTGGCATTTGACTCCTCAAGAAGTTCAGGAGTTAAGCATGTGAGAGACTGGCTGAAAAGGATGGTGTTTAAACTGCTAAATCTCTGTGCAGTCCTGGAGCTCAGCAGTTGCCCATAACAGGAGAGGCTGAAAACCAGGCTGCTTAACCCTCCCAGCCAGACTGAAACTGTTCTGTTAAAATAAGACATGAACAAGGGGTCTTCTCCTGACTAGCAATTTCAGTTGGTGTATGTGTTGTGTCTGTAATTTATTTCCAACTGTGCTCTCTCATTCGGTTTTGCAAAATTGTTATAATAATTTCTGAAGATGTAAAACTGTTATGACAGCTATTAATGGTGAATTTCCTTATGTGCCATAGTTGTATAAAACTGGGAATGAATTTATTAGCTTAGCATGACTTAAACCTTCAGTAAAGCTGCTCATGAATAAGTGCTGTATTCTTCATCTATCTAAACTGCCAGTCTGTTTTGTTAAGAAAAAAAGATAGTGGGTTTTCTTTTTTTAATTTATGTGCTAATTGAATAATGTCTTAGTGAAGTTTTCTTTGCAGGAGTTATTCAATGTCATTGACAGAATCCAATTTATTACTTTAAATGTACAATTCAGGCAGATGCTTTCTTACTTGTGAATTGAACACAAATGAATTACAGAACCAGTCATCTAAAATTTACCTACAGTTTTCTTCTTTTGGTAGCATCCCTATATTTACAAAATCACTTTTGCCACTGCCAATGAATCTTCAGCACTGGTTATTAGACCATTCAGTGAAAAAGGGACACTAAAGGACCTTATTTATAAGGTAATATCTACCCCCCACTCCCAACTCAAATGGCAGAATGTTTGCTGGAATGACCATAGTGTGTCTTTTATAAAAGTGTTTGCTTTCTATTGCTGAGCAAACTAAGACAAATACTGACTTTTCTCGGCATGATATTCGATATGTGTATTTTTTTTAAAGGCAAAGCCAAAAGACCCATTCCTGAAGAAGTATTGCAATCCTAAAAAAATTCAAGGTCTTGAGCTTCAGCAAATAAAAACATATGGAAGGCAAATATTAGAGGTACTTTTTTTCTTTGCTTTATTTACCTGCCTTTATGATTTTTTTTTTTTGAGGCCAACTGGTTTAGCTAGAAAAGTAGACAAACTTCTGAGCACAAAAGAGAAGCTTTATTTCAGCAGCAGACTTCAAAGGTAAATGAGAATTGAGATTAGCTGCTGAGAGTTGAATTTAGATATGTATGTGTGAGTCCATTTATGACCAAAAAAGAAAAATAAATACAACTGGTGCATGTGGAGTTTAAGTGGGAGAGAGATGATAACATAGTTTTTTTCCTTGTGTAAAAAGGAAAAGAAGTAATTCATAGACTGCAGCACATGTGCCATAAATTCATGGTCATTAATGTGTTTTTAAATTTTTTTTAAAGTCAAACTATTATATTCAGTAGAATTATGAATTTCGGTTTCCAGATCTGTTTTGGGAGGTTGCTGCTTTGAAGATCAGCATCAAGTGTTTGTTTTGCGAGAAGTGTTACCAGTGGAATGGGGATGAATAGTCAGGCAAAGATGATGTAGAAGATCAAGTTGAGCAAGCATGCCAAATGGGGGCCTCATTTATTATGTATCTGCTGTAGTGCTGGAGGATTTAAACTGATGATCTTATGATCTTGAGATCATCAGAGCATCTTGTGACAGTGCTTCTGTACTGTATTTTTTTTTCAGGTATTAAAATTCTTGCATGAGAAAGGATTTCCTTACGGCCATCTTCACTCTGCCAATGTGATGTTGGATGGGGATACCTGCAAGTTACTGGATCTAGAAAATTCCTTGTTGGGACTTCCATCATTTTATCGATCATACTTTTCACAGTTTCGGAAAATTAATGTAAGATTCAGACAATTACTTCAACCGAGTCTTATGCATCTCTTTATCCTCAACCTCTGCTTGTGGAGAACTGACTAGGATGAAAAAAACCTCGCTTGAGCCCCTTTTTTTAATCTGAGCTTTTCTCCATCAAATTCCTTTTCTGCTTCCTCCAAATCACTCTTTGGCTGTGCAACAGGTTTGTTGCAGCACTGTGGAGTGAGGCTGAGGCCAAAGGTAAGCAGGTAAAAGGGGAGTGCAGGTGAGTGTTTTTGTGATAACAGTTCTGGCACAGAGGTAAAGTGCAGTTGTTTTAAGATCTCTTTCCACGCTGGTATGATATTTCATAGAAATATGCTTATTGTCTAGCACACTTTTTCACTTTTATGTCTGTCCAGTGAGCACAACTTATTAGTTGTGCTTAGGTGGGAGTATTAATCAGCCTTGTCTTTGGTGGAAAATCGATGAGATGCTTGCAGATGTCTAGCCATTTAAAGCTGGTTTTTATTTGTTTGAAGGGTGTCTGTTAACTGCAGGCTTGCAAAGCAAAATATTATCTTCCTGCAGAAGTATGAAAACAAATTTGCCCTGCTGCAGCAATCCAGCAGCATCTTGCCCTGCCTTTAGGCTCTCATTGTAATAAATTCCGTACAGCATCACGAGATAGCTGCTTGCTGACCTTGCTAAACAAGTTCTGCTGTGTTGTCAAAGAAACGATCAAAAGTTCATGGTTAGCCCAAATCTGTTAGTGCCATCAAAGCTCTGAGGCTCTTCCGGTAAGAGGAGCTCTTTCTGTTTAAACACAATTCAGAAATCTTGGAAATATGCTGTCTGGGAGCTTAGAATGTATGCACAAACCTAAGGAGGAGTAAGGGAGGCTCTCCTAGGTTTGTTTGATATGCAATTTTTTCTGTCTTTTTACCTACCTCTCTGTAAAGTGGCAGCAGGTCCTGTTATGAACCTCATTCTTTGCTGTCTGACTTAGCTTGGAAAATGGACTTGGTTGGGATTTCTGTCAACACGTGGCTTTCTAAACAGCTGTGGGAGAAGAGCTTACAACTTCACACATTTTTACAGGACTTGACTATACTGCTATCCCATTTTTATCATCACATACAGCAAGACAGTGGTGGCTGCTTTAGCTTGAGGCGTGAAGATTTCATTTGAGCAACAGTTACACGGGGAAATGGTTGTGGTTAAGAACGGTCTTAGTGGTTCCTCTTTTCTATCTTGACATGCAAAATCACTGTTTTTCTGCAATGGGTTAACCAGTTGTGAAAAACTAACAAGCTGTGGCGTTTTTTTTTTTTTTTTTTTTTTTTTTTTTCCTCCGCAGACTTTAGAAGGTGTGGATGTACATTGCTTTGGACACTTACTGTATGAAATGACATACGGAAGACCCCCGGACACGATTCCAGTAGAGAGCTTCCCCCCTGCACCCTCAGTGTTTGTTGGTTAGTATGCAGTGGAGAGCATCTCAGTCGCAGCTTCCTAGGTGCACTCTTGACTTTTACCCAAGCTAAAGTGCTGTGAAGTATCAGCCTGAGATCTTTGCAGCCTGTGACCAGAAAGGATTAATAATTCGGTCAAAGAGAAAATGTGTTCTTCATGAAATGTATGTAGCGTATAAGTAAAAGCTTTCTTTTTGTTTTTTAGCTGAGTGATAAAGCAGTGTTTAATAAGTAATGAGATGCCTGGATTGCCTTGCCTTGTGTCTAACATTCTTGAAAAGTTTGTGTGTGTAATAGTAACGCTATAATAAAAAACATATGCCACAGAGCTTCATCCCTGCTTGGTTGATGCAATACTTAGGGGAACATCACACAGACATTCATTCTAAATTGTTTGCTGTCCTGCCGTGCAAAAATGTGTTCACTCTTTTTCTTTCTTTGGTAGTGTCAGTGTTGGAATCCATTCTGACCTGTGAAGCTATGAAGAATGGCATGCCAACTGTCTCACGGCTCTTACAGATGCCGTAAGTCCTGTTCTACTTGTTTTATACTCATAGCAATGTTTTTAATTATTTCAGGAGGAAGAGCCTTTTTGCTCTTGTCTCTTTTTAGAAAGGTTTGCTCCTTGTTCTGAGGGATGTGTCCCAAATGAAGCTTTAAAATTGATAGGCTTTATAGAACCCATCCTTTGTGAACACGATGAATGTGCTTTTAATATTTCTTTGTCTTATGCTGTGTTAGAGCTGTTACGAATGCATTTTAGTTAGCATGATTTAAATTAATCCAGCTATTAAAGTAATGCAAGCATGATTAAGATCATGTACAGATTGATTTAAAAGATTTAGAATAAGTCTTTTTGCATGCCTCCTTCAGATCTACTTCAGCAGATTTTGCTATCAGTTTACTTATGACTGGTGAAATAGATCTCTTGCTTTGCTCAACAGTGACATTTAGGTTTGCTCTGAGGATGAAAAGTTATGTGGAAGTTCTGTCTGGTTTCTTGCAGGGTTGGCTTCGGGATTCTCTGAAGCACAGACAGACTAAATTTCCTTAACAGGCTGTCCTCCCGGGACGCAGTGAAGGGGTGAGGGCGGGGGGCAGTGGGGCAAGGCCAGGGTGCAGGGAGGGAGCAGTGTTAGTGTGTGACTGAGTGGAGATCACACCTGTCTGCAGGGTCACACTGCCTGCAGTTGGGACGCAGCATTTCCAGGGAATTTGCTGCTCCTGTGCTGTGATGTGTCACCAGCACACCGAGCCCCGGAACCACAGTTCTGTTGGGAGGTTCTTTTATTTTTCCTTACGTGAGATGCCAGTCAGGACCTAATAAATGGCAGATTGTCCATACCTAAATCTGGGTCTGATCTCACAACACAGAGTGCAGTGCATTTAGAACATGCTCTCAGGTTCAAATTTCCTGGTTGGGAGTCACTGCAGCCTTCAATTCCTTCTCCTTCTCCTTTCCTCTGCTTTTCAAGAAGGCGGAAGGTGAAGAGAAGACTGTAAACAGGGGAGAAATACTGTAAGAAAACTCTGTGAATAGAGAAATATACAAGTCTTAAAAGATGTTGAACAAACAATCCATGCCCAGCTACATCTGCTATTTAAGATATTATACTACATCCCCTTCATAGCAGTATTCCTCATAAAAATGTTCTACGTAGATGTGCAATGGAATTAATGTAATTTAAATATCTATTTATAATAGCCGTACAATCTATGACTTCTCTTAATTTCATAAGAACATGTAATCAGAAAGGGTCAGAAAGCCATGTAAACAAGGATGAATTGTCATGGTTTTTTGAAAGTATTTTAAAATCTGCTTTATTTCTGCATTGTTCATGGAATACTCTCCTTAATTAACTTGATTCTAGACTTGAGTTTGTTTTCCCTAGTATAAGCCTGTGATAATTTTCCATAGTGAACAGCAACAAAAGATCTCAGAAATATTTATCTTGGAGCCAGGTTTGAGATCTCTCTGGGACAGTTTTCTAGTATGTTCTCCAGGACAAAGTATCTTGAAATGGACTAACCAGTTTATTTTCAGACTACCATTGCCCTCTAGTGTCTTTGTTTTGGATGGAAAAGGATTAATCACTGCTGCTGACACATATGCTCACACCATAGGGGGGAGAGCAAAAATACTAGATTATGTGCTTAAGTTGCCTTTTGCAGAGTACAGGCAAGAACGCAGATATTTTCAAATGTTAAGTTCACTCATTGACCTTTCACATGGTTCTTGTTAATACTAAAACAACAGTTGTGCTAAGAGAATTTTCCTAACAAGAACAATGATTTTGCATAGGTGATATTTAAAATAAAGTCCCTGGAAATCTATTGTAATTAAAGAAGTCATATATTTTTAAGGAAAACATGGGGGGTTTTTTTGGGGGGGAACCGTTCTCAGCCTTTGATAATTGTACCTGTTGTAGCAACTTTCAGAATATCTCAGATAAAGTTGCTTTCTCTGCCATCAGTAATGACTACATTCTGAGGGTTGGATGCTGCTAATGTTACAGCAATACTTGGAAAATAAAAAGCAGTACATAAAAACCTGTGGAAAAAACCAAATTGTGGCCTAGGGATAAGGACAGAAAAGGAAGGAAAGAAAAGGGGTTTAAATGAACAGTACCAGTAGTATGACCAGTAGTATTTTTCTGTGGTTTTGCCTATGTCTTGGGAATAATATTCCTCTCTTTTTACCCACTCACAGATTATTCAGTGACGTCCTGCTAACAAACTCTGAGAAACCACAGTTTAAGGTAGAGTTGAACATTGGTTTGCTGATGTTTATGGAAGTGCCAGGCTGTGAGTATCTACTCATTAACTGACAGAAAGGGTAGAGGAGAACTGGCTTTATTTGCCTCTATGGCTCTTGCCAGCAGTATTTGGATTCCTGTGCCGAACTGTATCCTTAGAAAGGGGCCATGATGTGACCCGTGAGTGTTCAAATTGCTGTCCTGGAGCCATTTGTGTCGCTAATGATGATGCTCTATCTGAGCAGAGGTTGCCAAGTCATGTGGGTCCCTTGCAGTGAGAGGAAACACCTTGTGAAGCTGATTTTGCTACGTGAGACCATCAGCACGTTGCTGCCAGCTCCAGTGCTGGGGCATTTTGGGAGCCACACCTGGTCCCACTGGGGAGCTGCTGCCCCAGGACACTTCTCCTGGAAGGTGTGTGCCACGTGTCCTGTCAGCCTCATGGCAGTTTGGGGATGTGACTGGAGTATCAAAATAGTCACCTGTCCCTGCCTTTACAGTTTCTTTGTCCCTGCTGTTATTTCTGAGAGGAAAAACATGCATCTGGAGTCTTATTTTCTGTTCACTAAAGGAATGGTGCCAGAACGTGGGGCTTTAGATGAGCAATGTGATGAGATGAGTGGTGAGGTGTGAGCAGTCAAGTTTTGGTTTCCTTTATCACATTTTCCTATGTGTTTATTCCCCGTTCTGTGTTAGATTCCTACCAAGCTAAAAGAGGCGTTGAAAATCTCCAAAGAATGCATAGAAAAGCGATTAACAGAAGAACAGAAATTGGTAATGTCTGCATTTCTTTATTTCTTACAGAAATTTCATTTCCTCCTATCATTTTTAAATGCAGAAAAGGAGTTTTTACTCAAAAGTGATTTTGAATAATATAGGCTTTCATCAACAGATTTGCTTTTCCAAAAATGCAGTATGAGGACTTGTAGAACAGCTGTTGACTGTGGCATTTCACTGTTTTAAGTGATGCAGCTTCACAGGCAGTGGCTCCCGAGTTAAAGGATAATTTTAACTGCAGTATGAGCCTCCATCCTTTACCAGCAACAGTAAAGATAAAAACTGAAAATGAAAAAATAAATCTAAACTAACTGACTACAGCATTATTTTCTTGTACCCCAAATGTGTTGTTTGAAAACATTTAAGATGTTAACATGGTTCTTTTTTTTATTTTTTTCCTTCATTTTGAAGATTCACCAGCACAGAAGGCTGACAAGAGCTCAATCTCATCATGGCTCTGAAGAAGAAAAAAAGAAAAGGAAGATCTTAGCACGAAAAGTAAGAAATATTCAAGTGGGTTTCTCACACAGAAAAAGATGTGTATATTTTTTGAGTGTGTAGCATGGACAGGTTTAGCCACGGGTATGTGGCTCTGTTCTGTCCTGTGTTTTTCTGCACTACTTCCTGATTGTTTTCACTTCTGTAACCAAGCAATATATTTACTAAAACGTTGAAGTTTCGGTGGTAGCTGACTTGCATATTGCTTTAACCTGTGAGAGGTTGCTGTATGCACCCAGTCTTGGTTAACAGCTCTTACACAGATGAGCTGCTGTGCTGCTTCCCAGGGAGGACACTGGAGCCTGTTTGTCTGCTCCTGCAGCACTGTCTGCTTTGTTCTTCCTTTCTGGTGGGTCAGTTTTCTGCCTTTCCCTTCTGGTCCGAGGGCACTGGAGTTGCTCTGGCGCCTGCCTGAAGATACCTGAGCATACAACAGCCTTGCTGCTCTTGTCAGCATGTGTTGGGGATGGGGGAGAGGGAAGCTGGGCATTGATAAACCTTGTGTGATACAGTAGATGGCTGTTATAAATCTGTTTGTCAGTTCAATCCTTATCACAGAAAGTGATTATTCATTCCCATCTTCTGTTTCCTCTGCTTCCTTTCAAAGAAGTCAAAACGTTCTGCCTATGAAAGTGGGGAAGAACACTCAGCAAAATACAGCAACTCAAATAACTCAGGTAACTACAGAGAAAAAAGTTCGCTTCTACACACCTGTGTCATTTTTTTTGTTGTTACTGTCATTTTCTGTCTGAAAAGATCCAGGATTACCATCAGTTTACATGCTAATATTGGACTACCAAAGCCTGATAACCACTGCTTTGGGTATTTAATAATAGATAAATTGAGGCCTTAAAATATTGTCATTGTTAGATTTTCAGCTGCTTAATTTAATGTTCCTCTTTTCTGTGCCCCATTCCTCTAAAAAAAACCCCAAACCAAACCAATCAGTTTCTTTATTCTGTTTTTATATTTGAGTCGAGTAACAATATTCAGTATTTGGGCTGTTTAAGAATGTAGTCTTCAGGGAGACTCTTTATGGTGATCTGTATTACATAGTAGGGTGTAAAGATGAATGAGAAAATTATCTGTTTAATTGCTGCTTCAGTGCCAAATTCCAGAACAACAGAGCCTTTGACAGGTCTTCATTTAGTTAAAAGGTATGGAACAGATAAAAGAGTTGACTTGCTTGGCTAAAATGTGTCCAAGAGCAGCTTGTTGTGGAGTAGTTAGATATCAGAGTAACTTGTGGAGTACAGCAACTCACTGAACATCTCTTAGGAGAGATGGGAGCCATCCATGCAGTGGCACAACTTTTAAGGGGAACAGTTTGGACGCTGAAACCAAACAGCCTAAGGGGCAGAAAAGAAGTTTTTCCCATAGAGGAATACTGTTGAGTGCACTTCCTGTGTGTTTGGAGATCCTCTGATGCTCTGTACTGTGAAGTTGCTCTGTTCAGATTGGGTCCAAACGACACTGTTCCTATGAATGGGAATCTTTCCCAAGATTTCAATGGAAGCAGGATTGGATCTTCAGTCAATAAAGTTGGCCTGTTTCCAACAATCTGTCTTGTCTGACTGTTGAACTGCCATGTCACAGCTATAGTTACTAGACTGTTGTTTTATTTAGCAGGCTCTGGGGCAAGTTCCCCGTTAACATCTCCATCATCCCCCACTCCACCCTCTACAGCAGGTAAGTTCAAGAGTCATTATTATATGTGTTTGTTTTTTTTTCATTCCCCTCTGCTCCTCAGTGGTGGGTGTTTTTTCCAAGGATGACTAAAGGATGGTGGTTTTCAAGGATGGAACACAGAGATGACAATTATCTTGTGTCAGCCTGAGTGTGGGCACGTGCTCTCTTTTGAGGGCCATAGAGAATATTTTGATAGTTTTCTTTTTCCTTTAATAACCTTTCCTGAGATATACATGATATGATTTATCCATACAGTGTAAGTACTTGCTTCAAAGTCTTTTTTACTCCAGGCCTGCTGACATTGCTACTTTCCAGACATTTTTTGGGCCTCATGTTGCAGTATGCATTTGTTCTGGTGTTAATGGCCTGTTGACTCCAAAATACTGCTTGTTCATCCCTTGTGTATTGTCTCTTTACTCCTGTACTGCTGTGATGTATTTTCAGAAATGTTGGTTGTGACAAATTCAGTGGTTTAGGTTGTGTAAATCTCCCCAGTTTTGCTACAGCTCATTGATAACCCACTAGAGCTAGTAGAAACAAGTCAGAGACTGATTTGGGTTAAAAATAATATCTTTATTATTTTTGACCAGTTCTGTTTTTCAGTTTGCAGGGTAGCTGTGCAGACAGTTTTGCTGATGTTTAGGACAGGTGATGCAAAGTGGTAAAGAATCTGCTTGAGTGAGCAATAGAAATACTGTGAAAGTTTGGTTACAAATCTGAGTATTGAGCAGTAGTGGATGTTCTTCAGGCTGAAAGGCTGGAAGAGGAGCATTGGCAAACATTTCTAGAGGGGAAGCAGCCCATAACATTGCCGTTTGTTATGGTGACTCATGGCATAGGATTTGCATCTCAGGAACATTCTACACAGCTCAACTCAGTAACTAATGCGATGCAATCAAATTTGTGTTTGCTGTGAATGATCTTTCAAAGGACATTGCAGTCTGTGTGATGTAGTTCAATTCAGTCATGCTGAAATTCATATCAGTAATTTCTCCTGCAAGTTGAGAGTATGAGAAATGTGTGTGTATCTTAGGAACTATCTTCTCTCAGTTAGCCTAAACAAAATAATTGCTGTTATTATGTTGCACAGTAACAGTGCTGCTCGCAGGATACACCCACTGTTAGATGCAGGGTTTGTTGCAAATTCTGTGTGCTTTAATAAAGAAGTAGCTGAAAATGTTCCTCCAAAATGGACGGATGTTTAGCCAACAATTTTTTCTTTTTCAATAAAACTACCTTTTGGTTATGTTTTAACTTGGACTTGTTGGAACTTGGTTGAAAGCTTTTTCAAGTTTTAAGCATGTGATGTGAGTCAAATGGCTAAAAAATGGCTCAAGTTTGGGCTCAAAACTTGTCTCTGTTCAAATCATGTTGTCACAGTGTCTTGTTCACCTTGCTGCCAGTGTGCTCCTGATGACTTGTGGTGATCAGCCCCATCTGACACGGTGCATGTGGCCCTACCTGCATTCTTGGGAAAGGGCTTTAGTGAGCTGATGGCTTGGGTGTTGTTTATGAGGTGTAAAGGCAAGTGGCACACTTTCAGGAATGCTTTTGTGAGTAGAATTCATAGAAGAAATTTCAGATGTTAGTTCTAAGAGAAAAGTAGTGTGCTGAATTTTTTCACCAGCAGTGTTGTAGTTTTAGCTGTTCTAAGCAGGTATGGTATTACTGGCTCAACGAAAGACCCGCTGGCCCCATGGTAGGACTTGTGACAAGTGATGCCTTTGTAGCTTGTATCTCTCTCTTCCAGTTTCCTTGTACTTACTGAGGATATTTACCTCTAAACCAAAATTGCTTGTGGGTATCAGTGTGGTGAGATGATTCTCAAAAGGGCATTGAGGCTTTCATTCTGTCTGTATGGATTGGTTGTGGTTTTGTTAGGGCATCTCAAAGCATCCTGGTGATGTGATGTCAAGGCAAAATTGAGGCTGATGAGGAAAAATGGACCCAGCAGAAGCTCTTGCCATCATTTGTTAACCAACCAAACCAGTGTGATGTGGGGGTATGTGCAGAGCCAGAGACACTGACCAAAGGGGTGCAGGCTCCACACTGACATGTCCTGGGGAAGGAACCTGTTCAGGGTTTTCTCACACGTTGAATGATGCTTTGTTTCTGAACAAAGGCCTTGTGAGACTTGGCTTGCACCAGAGTGCTTCGTATAGTCGATGGAAGACAGACTAAGAACTAAAATGGTGGTTGGCTTTCGCTGTCTTTGTATGGCAGCTGCAGCTGTAGGATTGAGTGCATGGCCTGCTTTGAGGGGAAAGGTGTCCGCTGGAAACATCGGCTCTTATGGGCTTCTGTCATTAATGAGAACGTTTTGGGCTGGTGTTGTTGCAGATACTTGGCTAAATAACATCTTTGAAGGACATTGTTTAGATCGTGGCAAGTGATTCTAATGCAACATCCCGTGTTTCCAACATTCTCCCTTGAAGTTCTGGTTCTTTTTTTCTCCACAGTTCTTTGCTTCCTTGAAAAGCTGTGTGTTTTCTTTGTGGATATGAGTTGTGGCTAGGATCAGAAGAGATGCAGAACACTGTGATATGGGTTATTTAAAACGCCACTGAATCTTCTCATCAAATAAGCCCATAAAATACTTTTTACAGCAGCGAAAATTTTGTGGGGTGTTACTTTTGCTTTCCTGGGCTTTCCTGCAGGAACAAAGTGAGAGTTGTACTTAACAATCTTTTTCTGTGCCAGTTACTCTCAATCCTTCAGTATAACATATGTTTCATTGGCACCCATATGGTGCATCTTGCCTGCCCTTCACCTTTCTGTAAGACAATTTGAACGCTTTAGAAAGTGCTTTTCCTGAGTGTCCCTGACCCATAGGTATAAATACAGGTGTTAATACAGCAGGAAGCGTTCTTTGAACGGAATGGATTTCGTCTCCTATGGCTAATCTTCCTGCAGATTTCTTGCTAAATTTCTCTAAATGCACTTTAATCCTGTGAAGGTTGAATTATGGTGTGTGCAGCTGGAAGCATGTGTGTTGTATTTGTTGATCAAGCATAATAATGCCTAGAGCGTGGAAAATAGTGGTTCATTATTCAGAACTGGACAAAGTATTGTAAATGTGTATTGAAATAGTCAGTCCACTGTCCTCGTATTTGTCAGTGAATAAGAATGTATTGGCTTTTGTACTAACTTTTCAGCTAACAGTATCTGTTTTTCTTACTTTGACACGAGAACCAGATGATTAACTTGTGTCCTCTCTCTTTCTCTGCTGTCTTCGATAGAGCATGCATCATTTTGAACGTGAATTTTCAGAAAAGTAAGCTAATGCTGATTTATCTCTTTAAAGATGCTCTGTTTCTGAATGGGAAAGTTGAATGCAAATCTTGAATTTACTTAGTATTGGGAGGGAATAGAAGAAAAAAATCTGAATGTTCCTACAGATTATTTTAATGAAATACAGCATCTTTAAAACCTCACTAAAATGATTTTCTTTGTTCGCATCCCATTCTCAGCCAAGTTTTTAATGCTGTTTGCACAATTACTGTCACTTTAAATTCATAATTAAGTTTTTGTTTCAATTCAGGCATCAAGTTTACAGCATCTGATTTACTTCCTATTCCTTTTAACACACTCTTTTAACAAAAATGTCCCTGTAAAAACCCTTGGTAAGTTCTTGTTTGAGTGTTTTATTCTTATAACTGCATGAATGAGTAGAATGTGTGTGTGCAAGCAATGTCTTCCAACATGTGTATTGGAAAGGCCCACTGACAACTGAGCACTTGTCTTCAGTGGTTTTTTTTCTGGTAAATACAGGAAAATATATCACTGTTGGGCAGAACAGTTTAATACTGTAGATGTAACTACATATGAGTGAGTACCTGTGTGTGAACTCACATGTCCTTTTCACCACTCATGTCAAGAAGGGAAGGACAGCTTGGTTTGGATTGATGAACTGAAATGAATGAAGATTTTTGGAATCATGTTCTTAATTACCAGGTTCAATATGTAATTCCCTTGGCTAGTCACATACCGTTCTGAGCCCTGTATTTATGTTTTAAGGCAGAGCTCGGGTGTAAGAGTATCACTGTCTGTTATCAGTCTCACAAGAGTTTAATTGCATGATGTCAGCAGCTCAATTTCAATAATAGTGAGTCTTGAGGAATTTGACAGTTTTCCAGGAAGGAAGGTGACCTCTCCCCCTGTACTTCCCTGTGTTTTCTACCCAAAATAACCAGACCAAAATTTGAAGATAGACGTTGGAATCTTGGCCCAATAACACTTAGTCATCCAAGCATTTTGTGTCTTTTTTGCTTCCCCCCGTCAAACATGTGCCTTCTTCCACTGCACGTGTTACTGTTGTATTTGTATTCCCTGCACAGTCCTGACTGCTGTTTTCGTGGTCAGTTCCCTATTGTATCTTGTACAGCTACTTGCATAGCCTCTTGAGCCTCCCCTTGCAATTCCAGAAAAAAATCTTGTCTTTGTTCTCTGCAGTTCTTGCATCTCTTCAAAGCCATTTCATTTATGAGCAGCTGCTCTTGGTGCTCTTACAGCAGCTCACCTGATCCATTTGGGGACAGGTTGGTGTGCCGGTCCTACAGCTTCTGCTCTGACCACTTCAACCATAAAATGGTTACTTGAACTGTTCTTGGTCTCGTTTTATCTTTGGCAAAGTGCCAAGGTTTCTTTTCCTGGCAGTCCATCCATATAAGAAACAGGACTCTGGCCCAGGGAATGGTTTTCCAGTATTTTTAATAGCAGATTGACTTACATCTTTGGCAAGTGTAAAAAGCAGATTTGGGTAAGTTAGAAGGCAGTGTGTGATGTTTTGATTACTTCAGAGAACAGTTGATCCACATACACCAGAAACATTAAATTGTTTCAGTTGATCCCTGGTATTTCTGTTAGGACTTGAGTATTTCCTCTGAAAGTGAAGAGGGTGAAGACGAGCTCAATATGTACTTCCATGTTTTGTTTTCACAGAAGGCTTTCATGCCAATGAGAATTTCTCTTGAAGAGCTGGAATTGCTACAGTCACAGCACGTATTAATGTACAATGGCAAAGTTGGACACTTTGTGTGAATACTCTGCATTTTGAGCTTGATTCCATATGGGAGAAGTCTCTCTTCAAAGACTAGTACAAATAGAAAATGAGGGAGCTTTGAGTTATGTCTTTCATCTAGTAATATAACTGCTTAATAACAGCAGTTACGTTTTTACTGCTACTTGTTAGTCTGAAATCAAGCGTTAGTGAGGAATTGAGAGAGAAATGGAGCACAGAGAACTTTTGTCTGGTTTTTTTCTGTAGCTGAGCTTTATCTTTCATCAAATACCTCTTGAGTCTGCGCAGCATAATGTCCTTCAACTGCTTGGTATTTTCTCACTTCATAGCAAGCAGTTCTACTTCAGTAACCGTAGTGTCTTGGTTGCCCTCATGTTGCTTTGCTTTGCCCAGTATCCTTGTTCTTGCCACTTGCCAGTATATTTCTCTTTATCGGTTAGAGCTACTTGAAGCAAGTGTTAGAATACAGGTGCCATTTGCCTCTCTAGTCTTCATGTGGAACAACTCATGATCTAGATGATGGAGTTAAAATTCACTACTGTATAGTTCTAAGATAGTAATCATTATGCCCCTACTCCTTCCAGAATATATGAGACAAGATAGGCCTATTAATATTACTATACTTGTGAAGAATGACAGTGCAATGTGCAGCAGCACGAGATCAGGGTGTTTGGCAGAGCAGCCTGGGGCAAATTAGGCCACTTGCTTGGATCTAAACTGCCAGGAAGCACCTCCATGCAGGCCCTCACTGCTGGACTAGCTCCCCACATGCACTGCTGTGGGCTCTGGCTTCCCAGGGAGTCAGGATGTGGGGCTGAGAAATGATGAGAAGCACGCAGTGGATGCGTGACTGGGGTGGAGAGCAAGGGCCACAGTGTGAAGATGGCTGGTGGGAACAGGAGAGGCAGGCAAGAGGTGTGTGTCCCAGTGCTGTGGTTCATTTAGTCTGTCAAACAAGCATTTGTTGCAACATGTTTGAAGAAAGTGGATTGTTGAAGTGAAAAACACTTCCAGAAAACTCTATCTGCAGTTAGTACTTTAAAAGTGGAGTATAATCTGACCAAGTAAAATGCTCATCACAAATATCACAGTGATGTGGTCCTTCAAAGAATATAAAGTGTGTTAAGAACAAACAGGTACTAAAATTTGTTTCCAGTCTTTGTTACTGTTCATGTCCCAGAAAGCAAATTGCTTTTCTAGGGACAAACAAGAGCTGGGAAGCCCCATTAAGTGATCTCCATTTCCTTCAGAAGATCACATTTGAGTCATGTTTTGCATCAGGCTTCATTTCAGAGGTGTCTCAGATGACACGACTCACCTGCAGATAGAGGGATTTGATCACAAGGGCATTTCCCATCTGTTCTGTTCTTCACACTCCACTGGCATTCAAGGGATGATGTGAGTAGTGCAGGACTGACTGAGTCCAGCCAAGCAGCCACAGTCCTCTGTGGAAGGACACCCCTGGCATAATCAAACTGTATCTTCTCTCCCTGGCTCAACAGGAGCATCGTCCATACCCCCAGCACCGCCTCCGCCGCCCCTGCCACCAGCAGCTCCTCCCCTGAGTACAGAGGTGCCAATGCCGCAGCCCGTCAGTGCGAGCCGGGGAGCCTTGCTCAGCTCCATCCAAAACTTTCAGAAAGGAACTCTGAAGAAAACACAGACGTGCGACTACAGTGCTCCCAGGATCAGCTGAGGCCACTGGTCGCTCCAGGATTGAATTCCCTCTCCCCCTCCTGTGCTGACCCTCCTGACCAGCAACTGACCCACCAGCACCGATCACGCTGGAGCTCCGTTCTCCCCGATTTCAGCTTTCCTCGAGCAGCAGCACTGCCCTGCCTGAATTTCCTCCCCGTGCTGTGATAAGTACTCCACTCTTTACTTGGGTTTCAGTTGTGTTCTCTGGCTACAGTTGCAAGGGTACAGCAGCTTCTACATAGCTGAATAAAAATCTGAAAATAGGAATGACCATGATGATGGTGAATTAATGCATTTTTTCCCAATTCTATTCTACCCCTTTTTTCAAGTTACAGGGATGTAGTTTTAGTCTGCTCAGTTTTTCAACTCTTTCCATGCACTTGTAACTCATTGTAATTCTTGCTGCATTGAATCAACAAGTTTTGTTTTAGATAATCCAACCTTTAAAGCATACTGCACAGGTGAGGGAACTGGAGAATTAAATCTTATTCCCACCATATTTGCTGGTGGAGTTAAAATGCTGTCTCATTAAGCTTGTTTAAATGGACATCCTACCTGCCACTCCAAGGGAAAGTGTTTTTAAATGAGAAACAGTTGAAATGGGAGTTAATAGGGCATGGGGATGTTATTCTTGATTTAGTTAAATGCAAAGTTATTTCAAGTTAATTCTACAGTTTAAACTTTATTGAAAGATCCTTTTTGATTTAAAACCTTAAACAAATTGCACTTTAAAGGATTATAGATAATCCATTTTTTTAAATTCAAGTACATCAGTGTTTGTTACTATGCAGAGAATGTCTGTACAAAGTTTCATGTAACCTGTGATATCCAGTCATTTTTATTAAAATGTTAATGGAATTCCTTCAGCAGTGTTGTGGGTATGTTCAGCTGGGATTGGCACCTGCAAGCCACACTTCCTAAGAACCTAACAGTACCTCTGCTAAAAGGAATACCCCGAAAGGTATTCCTGAAACAGGACCTGAGCTCTTCTGGCTGTTTACAGAGGCATGTCCTCTCCAGCTGTTCCCTGGGAAGCCACTGACCTGGGGTGCAGAGCAGGCCCCGCTGCACAGGCCCCTCAGGGCAGCTCTCCCTCTGTACCAGAAGCTGCTGAGGGAAGCCTGGCAGAGCATCCCTGCTTGGCAGGACTAGCCTTCAGCCAAAGTCAGGGATGTGATGCTCTGCCAAAAGGCTGCCTTGACTGCTCCCCAGTTCTTCACACAGTCTGCACAACTGCTGCTTCAGACTCGGGCTCAGGGTGGCTGAATAAAGGAACTCGTTTTGCACTGCAAGACCTACAGTGGGAACATGCTGTTGTCAGCCCAGGCAAGGAGTTACAGACACCCACATGGAGCTGAGCCATAAAAGCCAAGCATCTGGACATGCATTTTTTTATCACTCTATATGACAGGTAGTACAGAAAAGTTGGGTAGTGTTTCCCATCACATACTGAAGAGGCTCAGGATCTTTATTTAAGCTCTTGTGCAGAAGCCTTTCTGCATGTGTGGAGCTCTCTTCAAACTACCTCCTAACCCACACTGTGGGCTGCCACAGCCTCTGTGCAGAGCTGCACTGGCAGGCAGGGCTTCACCCACCCAGTCTGGTCATTCCCTTCTAATAGGCCTCGTGACCATGGGCTCCTGCAGCTGTACAGCACTGGGGGCCTGCTCTTGCTCTCTGCAGTTCTGCACTAAACCACCGCTCCAGCGGGTTTGACACAGTTCCTCTGGTACTTAAAGCCAAGCAAAAATGGAGGATTTTTTCCTCACTCTGAATTTAGAACGGGATTTCTCCACAAACAGTAGCACTAGCCCAACTGTACTGTTCAACAAACAAGCATTACCACATTATTGCATATATGAAGTGTGGCTTAGGGGGTGTAACCCCATATATAAATATTCTGGGAGGTCACTATACTTTCCCCACTGTACAAAAGTTCATGTAGCTTATACAACATAAGTTATGGATACAACTTGCCCAACACAAATAATGCTTTGTAAAGCAGGTAATTTAAAACATGTATTTACAACTTATATATTCAAAGCTTTCTTCACTGCAAATACTATGTCCTTCACTTGAGGTATGCAGTTATCCTCTAGGATCTTTGCGTAAGGCATAGGGACATCAGCACCGGTAACACGCACAGCTGGAGCATCCAAGTAGTTAAAGGCAGGTCCTGAAACAGAAGACAGTGTCAGGTTGCCACATACTGTGGTTTTCTCTTGAGTTTTGGATTTCATTCTATTTAAAGTTTTGTTCCTGTAGCTCTAATATTCCAGAGAGTGCTGTTCCTGCTTGTTTATCTTCTTGCACTGTGGTTTTTGCACCTACCCAGTAAAAACCTCTAGAGCAAGACAGCCAGGCTCCAGCTCCTCAGATATAACCCCTAAATCTGCCTTTGCCAGGCTTTATCAAGAAGTCATCAGGATTTAGAGTAGGGATTGAGATCAAGACATGTACTGCAAAACCTGGTACCTTCCATGATCCTGGCACAGATTTCTGCTCCTACTCCAAACTGGGGCCAACCTCCTTCTACAGTGACGAGATGGTTTGTCTTGACCACGCTGGCTTCCACTGTTTCGATATCCATTGGTCGAATGGTTCTCAGGTTTATAACCTGGGTGGAAAAGGGATAATGAGAGCTTTGCTGCGAGACACTCTGCTTTTTCTACCCCCCTTGAGGGAAAGAGAATGGCAACAGAAACCCCACTCACCTCACACTCTACACCTTCTTTAGCAAGTACAGTAGCTGCTTCCAGACAATGGCCAACAGGTCTTGAGTGTGACACTAATGTAACATGAGTTCCTAGAAGAGAAACAAGTGTTAAACCAGAAAAAAAACCCTTAAGATTTAAAGCTTTTTTTCCTAGACCTCAGGCTCCTTTCAAGCTAACAGTAAGATTCACTTGTAAATTTATGTTCCTTATGTTTATTTGAGATGCTGAGCCCAGACATAGCAAGAAGACAGAAAGACCTATGCTAAGACACAAACTTTACCCTTGAATTCACGGAGCTAAAGAGGTATTTCATATAATTACAAAGTTATCTTTTTCAAACATTCATATAATTCAGTGGTAAATTACAAACCAGTGGGGTGAAACACTACAGTGACCTCTTTTTGCATTTTTGACAAAAATTATATACTTAGTTGAGGAAGTGTTTCAGCCATCACCTACTTTCTCTACACTATGGAACAAATCCTTTAGAAGGGTATTGTTTTAGTTGAGATTTGGATAACCAGGTGATGTTTCCCTAAAAGGGTAAGAGAACATGAAACCATACTACTCGATAAAAGAATATTTGAACACTTGACATTTGAAATACTTTTCTGTGTCCCGTGACAGCAGTACCCTGAATAGCTGAGGTTAAAAGAAGTCCCCAACCAAGTCAGTTAATACGGAAACAAACATATTCTCAGCTTACCTTGCCTTTCTATTTTAGCTTTTCCAATTGGAATAACAAATTCCTTTGACTGTGCCTGTTCAGACATTTCAAAGGGAACACCATATAGTAATTCATTTTCCAGCATCACAACTAGAAGAAAACATACTTGGATTAACATGTATGTCCGCAGGCACAGGGCTGCACTCAGCATTAGCAGTCCTGCAGCAGCTCAATACACTAAACCCACCCAGGCAACAAGGGAGTGAGGAGCATGTTTGCAGAAGCAATTAAAAAAAAAAGTCAATCAGTGTCTTTACTTCAATGCTGAAGCATTTAAAAAACTGCCTACAACTAGTCTGAAAGGAGATCAGGTATTTTACTTTCAGTACACGATATGATCACCACTTTTTGAAAGGTCTCCCACTTTTCATTCACATTTGTGAAAAATAAAGAAAATAAATGACCTTCTGAATTTATCATTTGAATTTCACAATCTGTAAAAATGAGTTACTTTGGGGCACTCTATATGCAGGAAGACCTCCGGACTCATCTTCATTCTTTTAATCCCTTTACGATAGATTTATAAATGCTTTCAGGTTTCCTGTTTGGAAACAAGCTCACACTAAAGCCGTGTACAAGGGCAACAGCACAAAATCAGTCTGCTGTTAGCAAGGCAGGGGACTGTTAGGATAAACCCCTCTGTCTCTGTAAGTACCCTACAGCTGCAGTAAAGAAAACCTGAGTGCTTTAGGGTTTAACAATTTTTTGTGGTATCTTTTAAATGGGGCAGGAGGGGAAAACAGCCATTCCTTACGACTGAGCGCCAGGTATTGCCGTGATCTGCCCGTGCTCACCTGGATTGTCATCCCGGATGGACGCTTTCAGCAAACCCTTGGCATCCTCTGCGCTCCAGGGACTGACGACCTTGAGCCCAGGGCAGTGCCCGTACCAGGCTGCGAAGCACTGGGAGTGCTGGGCAGCCACTCCGGCTGACGCTCCGTTGGGGCCCCGGAACACGATGGGAACACCGATGGATCCCGCGGACATGTAACAGGTCTTGGCAGCAGAGTTTATGACCTGGTCAATGGCTTGCATGGAGAAGTTGAATGTCATGAATTCACACACTGGTCTCAACCCTGCCTGTTAAATATGTTAAAATGTATTAGCGTGTTTTTACCTAAAAATCGTGTAATTTTTAAAACCAGAAGAGGAAGAATGCAAATGTACAAACCATAGCAGCTCCGACAGCGATTCCTGCGAAGCCCATCTGAAAAAGAAGGAAACCAAGAGGTAAGGAGCAGGGAGCAGCTGATGGAGGGATCACAGGGGTTGCACACAGGGCAGCCTCACCTCGGATATCGGGGTGTCGATCACTCTCTTGTCCCCGTACTTCTTCCAGAGGCCCCTGGAGATCTGCAGGGCAGGAGACAGGAGTCACGGCCCGCCTGAGGCCCTCTCCCGGCCCGCCAACGGCCTCCACAAACCTTGTAGGCGCCATCGTACTGAGCCACCTCCTCGCCCAGCAGGAAGACGCGCTCGTCCCGCTCCAGCTCCTCATCCAGCGCCTGGTTCAGCGCGTCCCGCACCGTCACCTGCGAGACAGCGGCAGCCGGGCTGGACGGGGGCACGGCCGCGCTCCCCGCACGCCGGGAGTCCCCTCAGCCCGGGGGCGAAGTCACCGCGCCGCCCGCCCGCCCGCCCCGGGGCCGGACCCTGCCCTGAGGGGCGCGAGCCCCTCTCCGGGGACAGCCCTCCCCGCTACCTGTATGGCGGCGGGCGCGGAGACGCGGAAGCCCCTGCGCTGCTGCAGCTGCTGCAGGGGCGGGGGCAGCATCCCCCCGGCGCGGCCCCGCGGGGCGAGGCGGGCGCCCCTGGCCAGGTGCCGCAGAGCCGCCGCAGCCGCCGCCATCTTGCCCATGTCCTCTCGCCCTGCGCCCGCCGGGCCCCGCCTCCCGCGCGTGTTCTCGCGAGAACGCCGCGGCGCGCGCAAAAAGGCCGGGCGGGGCGCGCGGTCTTTCGGCGCCACTTCCGGTCCCCCGGGGGCCGCGCGCGCGCGCGGGGGGCGGGGACTCCCCCCCGCGGGGACGCGCACGGCGCGCGCGGCCGAACG
>JAWMRA010000023.1:8678656-8908295 GCA_035584735.1 Pseudotriccus pelzelni | reverse complement strand
GGGCCGGGCCCCCGGGGCTCCCCCGGGCCGGGACCGGGGAGTCGCGGCCGCGCTGCTCGGGCGGGGATGGGACAGGTGCTGCCCGGGTCCCGTTCGCGGTTGGGCTGAGGGCGGAGCGGGGGGATGCCCTGGCGGGAGCCGCGGTACCCGGCGGGAATCTCTGGTGGCGATGGTCTGAGATCCGTGGGCTTTGCCCCGGGCGGGGAGGGCAGTGGGTCCTCCTGCGCCACGGGGAGAGGAGGCAGGGCTGGGGCTCTGTTTTGGGATGGGGGTGAGGCCGTGGGATCTTGGGTCACTTGCGGGAGGGAGAGGCGAAATGTCTGGGTTCATTTCCAGCGTCTTTGCTGAATCACTCTGATCCTGGAGAGAGTTCTGCTACCGTGAGCTCGCTGGTTCCTCTGTGATGGAAACGGGCACTTCCCGGCTCCTGCTGCAGCCCTGGGCTCCTCTCTGGGCTCTCGGGGGGGTTTCTTGCCCGTGTTGTTGTCTGTGTGTGTGCTGAGCTCCATCGGTGTGTGCAGGGAGGCTCGATGTTTCTGACACCTGTCCTCCTCCAAAACTGTTTGGAGACGTGTTTTCACGTGGGAACAACACTGATTAAGTGTCACGGAACCAAAGTATGTGGGTAAAACTCAATTATTGTCACAGGTCCTGGAAGCCTGGGTGCTTTGGGTTGCTTCAGCAGGACCAGGCTGGATATAAGAGTCTTCCTTGGCTTTCTGAGAGGAGGGCCAAATTCATACTGGGATGCGGGCTTTTCCAACAAGAAGCAATTAAAAGGAAAGTTTGGAATCTGGGCTTGAAACAGGATGTCATGGAGCTCCTCGGGGGAGGGAAGGAAACTTAAGGAGCTTGGAATTTACAGTGGAGCAATTAAACATAAAGGAGTGAAAATGCTGAGTGGCTGGCATGAGTGTTTTTCCGTCCTGCCTGAGGTGCAGACTGAGTATTAGTAAAAAAACAACTCAAGAAAATCAAGTTAACATTTAATAAACTGCATTAGTCATTATAAACCTGACAGGTGTAGAAGGTGGTAGATGCTTTCTTTAGTGAAGCTGATCTGAATTGCCAGAAGATTTGGGTGACTGGTTGTTTTGAGAGCTCTCCTCCTCCTTGCTCCCCTGGTTAACACGGTGGCACAGAATTGGAGCTCAGGGGTTGCTCTGCAGACTGTTGTCTTGCTGTAGTTTGGTGGAGCACAGTCAGTGCTGCTGCTGCTCGGTGTTTGTCAGTTCAGGTGAGTCACCAATAATTTAGAGTAAGAACTTGCCTTTCAAATGTTCTGACTGGCTTGGGAACAGAGAGGTTGTCCATGTACAGCATAACTGTGCTGGGGCTGGAGTTTCTTCTCATCTTTGGAGACCTAAGTCTGAGAGGCAGGGAGCTCAAGAAGGGGTGAGTAAATGAAATGCCAAGTGTATGTATCTCTATAAGTGGAGTCTTAGCTTGCTCTTTTTTAAGCTGCCATTGGCAGAATTCCTGCCAGCTCTATATTGACCTAGAAATCAAAGGTAACTCTTGAGGTTAAGCTGCTCATGCTGTAATAGTGATACCAAGCTGTTCACGAAAGACTATTGCCACAAATAAATCCCTTAATTTTTTTGTTGGAAAAAATAAGTGAAGAACATTCAGACCAAATCAGGTGGTCTGTGCCTCTTGACTTAAAACTGCTGGGCATATTTCTGCTCCTCCTTTGAGTAACTGCATGTGACATCAGTGCAGTGGTTTGTAGCCTGTGGCCTCAACCCGATGCAGTGCCTGTAGTCTCAGCAGTGCAAATGCCTGCAGTGCTGCTGGCATCCCATGGCCTGGCCTGAGCACGTGTGTGTGTTCACAGATACAGACATTCACCTGACTCTTATTCGCTTTCTTTGAATTTCAGCTTGCAGAATGGTTGTGGGTTGGCAGCTCTGTTCTGGGAGAAGCCCTGCTGAAGTTAGTGGCACTACCTGTTGCAGCAGCGCTGCTGATAAACAGCCCTGTAATCCTCTGAGTCATAATACGTGAAGTAAGAGCGAGCATTTTATAAATGCAGGTACCCAATTTGGTGTGTCGAGTATAAAATGATGACCTGAGTGCTTTTGTTGGCTCTCACTGTGCCTTTCCAGTTTTGGCTGTGCTTGTGCTGGGCTGTGGCAGGAGCCACAATGACCATGTCACTGCTGTGTGTCTCCTCCCCGTGCGCAGAACAGCGCAACGACGGCAGGACTGTGGCTTTGAAATCATCCGGGCACTTCTGCTCCCACCAAAGAGGGACATCCCGTTTGACTTAAACGGTGTCAGCGTTTTGTCTGTCTGAATTTCATCTTAAATGAGTATTTCTTGTGGTTATCAAAGGTAGGCTGATGGTTATCAAAGGATGTAATCTGTTATGTGCTGCCTGGACGGGAGTAGCTGTGTTGGTGAGACTGGCCCTGTGTGCGGATCGTTGCTGTGTGAGAGGGACCAGAGCTGGTTTGAGGCTGCCCGTCCTGGGGTATGGCTGGAGTGTCTGCCCATCCCCACTGATGATCACTGTATTCTATTCAGGAAGATTTTAAAGCATCCTTGAAAAGGCATATGTCATGAAGGGCGTACATCCTCAGCCTTGCTAGTCCTTAGCTCAGGTTGTACCCAAACTGAGCTACTTTAGCCTGTGAAACTGTCCAGAAATTCAGAGCTCCCAGGCCGATGAGGGAAGCAGCAGATAGTTAGGATCACACTCAGGCGTAATTTTAGGATGGCCTCCTGGTGTCTTCCCTTTGTGTTGCACATCTTGCTCCAGCACTGGTTTGCCAGGGAGGTTTGCGTGTGCCTCATGGTTCTGAGTCCTTGCACAAAGGTCAATGAGATTTCTCGGTTCCACTTCTATGTTGGGGCCTGAACTTGTTTCAGATAATTGCTCTCGTGAATTATTCACTCTGATGTTACACAGCAGTGCTGTGATCAAAGATTAGTTCATGCCTTTGCACAAGCATGCAGTGTCATCTCTTTCTCTCCCTTGTAAAGTCTTGATTCATCTGTAGTGTGGACTTAGATGCTGACCAAAGTAACATCATATCCACCAGTTAAAATCACACTGATGGACATCTCTCTGTTTTTGAAACATTCTGAATGTGTAGTTCCAGTTAATTTTATTAAGACTGCAGATCTGTTCTGCCATGATTACTAGTGAGGTTTCTGTCTGGCTGCATCATTTCACTTTCAAGTGAGTGTCTTCCTTGAATATCAGAAACCTCTACCAGTCTCATATGATTTTAATGCATCTGCATGTTCTCTTGGTCTTGTACTTGACCAGAATAACACCTTCAAGTGCTGGAATTTAAAAGGCCTGGGCTATTGGTAAAAGTTAACGAGTGACAATTCCAAATAAAGAAAAGCTGAATGAGTTCACTTCTTGATTTGTGAGAATTAAAAAAAAATAGTTACAGAGGTTGGCAAACAAGCGTTCCAGGTTTATCTGCTGTCAGGGGTTGTGCTTTAATGTACTTTCTTGAAGCATACTCTGTCTCTAATTTGTAAAAATAGGATCCTGGTATGACTAGTTCTGTATCTTAGTATTCCTTAGTCTTCTGTTGTCTGGCCTCACAATTTTCATACACTGATTTTGCTTTTTGTACTCTTTAATCTCTCTGAGAGGCAGCTGGGGCTGTGCTTGTGCTGCTGGCACAGGAAGGCCTGACCTGCTGGACACTGTTGTGCCCAGTCTGTGGGTTTGGGCAGGGAAGCAGACCCCAGAGAGGTGGGATATGCTGCCCGGGTCTGTGTTGAATGAGACCAACCTTATTTGCAAGGAAAGAGAAGGGCAGCCTTTTGGCTGGGAATTAACTGTGGCAGTTGTTTTGGCGTGTGGGGCTCTGGCTTGGCTAAATCTTTATCTGCCTTTAGCTGAGTGACTGTTGAAGTTTGTTAGTAAAGAGGATGGGAACAGGAGACTTGGGAACTGTGTGGTCTTTAAGATGTAAAAATAAACAAAGCTGAGAAGCTGTACCCTACTTAAAACAGGCTGACCTAAATTTTCAGCAATTCTAGCAGAGAGGCAGGCTCTGGGTAGGGATAAAGGCTTATGGACAACTGGCTTCCCTGTCCTTGCATCGCTTGACATGGTTGACAGGCCGCCATTGGAAAATCAACACCGGGGTCTGAGGTCATTCACTTCCCCCCCTCCCCGAGTTGCACAACCCTTGCTGTGGATTTGCCTTGTGCTCTTGTGGACAGTCCCCTTGTTATGCAAGTCAACAGTTCAGCATCGTCAGGCACGAACCTCTTCTCAAATTGCTTTTGTTGGAGTGTGCTGAAAACATGTTTGGTGTCCTCTGGCTTGTCCCTACAGAGATTGCTTTCAAGAGTAGGTGTCTGGGAAGTCCATTCATACTCTTTGTCTGTAATTTTCTTCCTATCAGTTACAGTTCTCCACTGCTGAATTATTAATTCTGCAGTGAGAGTTTTTTTCTTCTTACTGTTCATTGACTTTCATGCTTGATTTATTCTTCTGAGCAGTTTGAAACTGGAGCATGGGAATGTTGACTAATAGTAAGGGATCACATGTGTGACCTCAGTGGTGGCTGAGTGGGAAAATGACATCTGTCTTTCAAAGTACTCGGAGTTTCCCAGGTGAAAGGTAGTTTGTGAACGTGTATTATCCTCAGAGGCACATTGCTTGTTATTCAACAAAACTGGGATGTTCAGGCAGCCACTGGAGTGATTACCCGTGTGCTCTGGAGGCAGTCCTCTGGGTAGCATGAAGGGAGACAGAGGGAAATGTGGGTTTGCAGATTCTCCTGCTAATGTGGCTTTGTGGCTGTCCTGGCAGAGCGCCTGCCTTTGATTGGAAAGCATTCCCCTTGGTGTTCTTGTAGGTACTGATGGTCTGCCATGTTTTGTTCTCTGTTTGTGTGTGCTTTTTCCTGCAGGGAGATAAGAGGAGGTGAATCGCGTGTCCTTTCAGCAGCCTTCTGTTAAACTTGGAATACCACAGTTCAAGCAATTGAACAGATGGATAATGGAGACTGGGGATATATGGTGAGTGACCCTGTGCAAGTGTGTGCTGTGTGGTACAACTGGGCTTTCGAGGTCTTGCAGCAAGAAGCCTTCCAGGTCTGTCTTGTTTAGCTCCAGAGCTTCGGTCATGTGAGAAGGAAAACTGTGCATATTACACCAGCTTTACAACAGCTTCTTACCTTCTCTGGAGTGCTGCGCCTCACCTGCAGCTTGTGGGGAGCACCCAGGTTCATGTTTCAAAGGGACAATCAGCCAGGACTGAACTGATGCCTGGGGCTCACTGTTACTGAATTCTTAACACACGGGCTGAAAATAGTTTGTGCTTCCTGCATATAATTTTAAGGACTTTATCATTTTATTTATAAAGAAAAGTATTTTTCCTTGTAAACCTTGTCACAAACTAGACAAACACATCTTATTTTTCTCCTCATTCTGCTGCCATACATATGTCTCTTTTCTCTGGCTGGCCACAGTCCTGGTTGTTAGGGTTGGTGGCCAGATGGGATTTATGTTCCTTTCTCTCTTGCTTCCTCATGAGCTGTCTGGAAGCTAATGCAGATGGGTTTGTGCTCTGCCCCCCTCTTCTGTGCAGCATGCTAATTTGTTAATAAATACTTATTTTTAGAGTTAAAAGCTCAAAGTTCTTTTTTTTCTTTGCTTATTTTAATGATGCCTCTGAACCAGGGCATGGATTATTTTGATTGTGAGCTCTTGGTCTTATGTCTCAAGTTGCACTGTCTTCCTCTTTTGTGGGAGAAAAAGAGGCTTTAGACTTGTTTGGTTGATTTTTTTTCTCTACTTTTTTTTTTTTAATTTGGTTTTGTTCTGGAATGAGAGACAGATTGTGAAAGTAGGGAACGCTGCTGGGCCTCATTCAGACTAACTTGTTCATCAGGAAATCTCTCTGTTCTCATTTCCCCATCTGTAGAATAGGAAAAAAACTTGTTGCCCAAATGCAAAACTTGCTTCTCTGACAGTAGCTCAGTTGTTCAGATTTCTAAAGCATTCTGGAAATGTGCATTCTGCATGTTAAGTATCATCCTGTTTAGTTGCCAGTTGTGCCTTGTTGCCAGGTGGCTTGGATTTGTCCAGGTTTAAACACCCGTGAAAGGCTTTGAGCGGGAGGAGCGTGATTCTCTCTCAGTTTTCCAACAGTGTTTGCCATGTGTGTCAGCGAGGTGATCGAATCTTGTGTGGTGGCTTGATAAACTCTGCAATTTCTCTCTTTCTAGATGACTGATCCAGTCACGCTAAATGTGGGTGGACACATGTATACGACCTCCCTCACAACTCTAACGAGATATCCTGACTCAATGCTCGGGGCCATGTTCAGGGGAGACTTCCCCACTGCCAGGGACTCTCAGGGCAATTACTTTATTGACAGAGATGGACCACTTTTCCGTTATGTTCTTAACTTTTTAAGGACCTCAGAGCTCACTTTGCCACTGGACTTCAAGGAGTTCGACCTCCTCCGGAAGGAAGCGGACTTCTATCAGATTGAGCCGCTAATTCAGTGTCTTAATGACCCCAAGCCACTGTATCCTGTGGATACCTTTGAGGAGGTGGTGGAGCTGTCCAGCACCCGGAAGCTTTCCAAGTACTCCAACCCAGTGGCCGTCATCATCACACAGCTCACGATCACGACGAAAGTCCACGCGCTACTGGAAGGCATTTCAAACCACTTCACAAAGTGGAACAAGCACATGATGGACACCAGGGACTGCCAGGTTTCCTTCACTTTTGGGCCATGCGACTACCACCAGGAAGTGTCGCTCCGAGTCCATCTGATGGAGTACATCACAAAGCAAGGCTTCACGATCAGGAACACCAGAGTTCATCACATGAGCGAGCGTGCCAATGAAAACACAGTGGAGCATAACTGGACTTTCTGTAGACTGGCACGGAAAACAGATGACTGATTCTGACTCCACAGGAGCCACTTCAGTGATCAGCAACTTAATTGGACAGTAAACCCAAGAGAGTCTGGATTTTGACTAAAGCAACAATGTGGGCTTTTTTTATACAACTATTTATTGTTTATCAGTAAGGACTGGAAGAGTTTCGTTCTCTAGCAGCTCTGTTCTTTTGTCCTGATCAGAAAAAAACCGTGCATGTGCCTGTTCAGTCAAGACACCTTTTTGTTTGAAAGAGGGAGTCTGAGGAATTAGTACAATAGGGTATTTTGTGTCATTAACACAATTCTCTGACTCGACTCAAAGTGCTAAAATTACCTCTGTTTAAATGGTTTCTAATTCATCTAATGCTATGACACTGGGAGCAAGAAACAAAAAGAATTTAAAATGCAGTTGGGGAGAAGCTGCTATTGTGTAGACTAATTTAGTTTCTAAATCAATAAACAGTATTGTAATATTCTAGGAAAACAAATCCCACCCTTTAAAAGTACTTGATAAGTACAGTTTCTTACAGTTATGACAACTGTTTCTTTCTATGCATATAAATCAAGCAACCAAATATTATCTGTAGCCATGGAAATATGATTAGAAATATTTATATTGGATTCTAAATACAAAATGTCCCTGTGGTAGAATTCATATTTTTAATGCCTGGTGCAATATTATTCCCAAGTGTAATGCCTGCCAGCAAGAAGCTAATAAAAATGTGAAATACAGAATACTGTTTTGTATTTTCTTTTTGTCTTTTAGAACTCTCATACTTAAAAAAACAAAGCAAACTAAATGAAAAAAACACACCCAGACCCTGTTTTTCTGTGCTGCAGAGTTGGGTGCTCTGGTAGGTCCCCATTTTCCTCCATTAATGATAAAATTTGTTCCTTTCTCTGTTAATCAGTTGCGGCAAATGTCTTCATTATAGACAAAGCTTGTGTTCTGAAAACTGCTTTAGACTGGTAGAAGGATGGCAAGTGTTTGCACTGGTTAAAGGGATAGGGATGGAGGGAACACAGAGCCTCAATACTGTAGCTGGTAAATAGTGTTATGTGGTTCATCAGGACTATATCTAGTAAATTTATATGTATAATTTTAACTGCAGAGTGGTGTTTCTGGTGATACTCAAGTTCTGTGGCTTTACTCCATTTCACATCGACATGTCTGCTTATCCTGGGCACTTTGTCATAGTTATTAGTAGAATTTCTGGTTATGCTCTAACTTGAATGCTGCTGGGAGTAAGAGAGTTGATACCTATTTTGTGGAGCAGATCCTGTTCTCCCATGAAATTCTTGTCATAAGTAGGTGGGAACTTTCCATTCCATCTCTCGCTCTAAAGGCCTGTCTCAGGGATGTATTTGTCTATCATATTTTGTCTCTCCCTGTTTATACATTGCAGGTTTTTGATTTACGTAATAAGAGGCAGCAGCAAGAGCTCTATACTTCTTATTAGGGAGAGAAGAGAAGCAGAACTGATGAAGCTCAGGAAAAGTGGTTGTTTCTTTCTTGCAACCCGTGGTAAGAAATATCTGTGTTAACTGGCATTGAATTATAATCACAAGATGTTCTTTGCAACACTTCATTTACTAGCAAATTAATGACTGGCCTGGATCAGCCTGCCCTTTCCATAATTATAAAGTATAATAATTAGATAAGCAGTATTCCAAATAATACACTTTATTGGAGACCAAGATTTATAGAAAGACAGTATGAGCAACCCTATTAATGGGAAGGTAAATTCTGCAGAATGAAGCTGGCATCAGCTTTGTCTGAATCTTCATTAGGCAGGAATATTCCACTGCTGAGCAAGTCAAGAGCTATTTTAATTGTCCAAACAGATGTACTGTCTAGTATACTTTTTGATTGAAGGGAACAAGTTGTTCTTAGAAACCAAGGACCATAATTTTACCTTCACTGGATTTTTTAGTACAGTTGGTTGTTTTGGGTTTTTTTTGAAGGCACTGTATAGTTCCAACACCCTAAGAGGGGGTTCATAATGTGGTGGAGGGTTTTTTTTTCTTCCTTAATCATCATATAGTAGATTTAGAAAAAGAATAAGGAAGCTGTCAGGACACTTCAGGTTAGAAAACAGTGAACCCTGGACCATTCCTGGACTGTCTCATCGCAGTGGGTACCACTCAGCGCTGCTTGGCATCTGTCTAATTGCAAATGGCTCGCTGAGAATCTTTCCTACTTGTTGTAACTGCAAGAAAGCAACTGATTATTAATTCTGATTAGTCATTACTGATGCTTCATAAATGTACTGCTGCACAAAGAACAGGAGGAAATGTGTGTCCTTCACTTGGAACACGTTCTTTATAATTTCGATAGTGCGTTGTGAAGAAGTGGCTTCAAATACCTCTCGTAGGCTGGGCTCATCTGTTCAGAAAGAGAATGTGGAAGGGAATTAATGGCAATTAAGAACGGAAAGGCTATAATTTTTTTCTTAAGAACCATCTCTGAAATACAGAAAGGCAGACTTTTAAAAAAAAAAAAAAAGCAAACAACAAACCACCAGCTATTTCAACTATGTGCAAGATCTCGTTCCCTATGGTATGTGCTGTCCTTCATAACCAGCACAGAGCTCACCCCAAATGGGATAGCATACTATTTAACTTCAAAAAATATGCTTGGACTTGAATGTTTGCTGAAGGCAAATTTTGTGTTCAGCTGTAGGATTTCAAAGGGCTGCTGATTACCACAGTAAAAATCTCACTTAGGGCAAAATGAGTTTTCAAACAGAGCAATGCGTATTTACATCATGCAGAATTTTACATTACTCCACAGTATGGATGAATTAAGAAGAGAAAGTAAAGTTCTAAAGACCATGAAGGATGAAATTGCTCATTCTGGTTAAACATATTATTAAAAAACTAAAGTTTTGCACTGGTATCAGTGTATATAAAATAGCATGCATTTAGTGCTGTTTCATAATATGTAAACAGACTTATTTTAGCTTATTTTGTACAATGTAACCTCAGTGATACAAATTTAAAAACCAAAACCACATGGGTGGCACATGACAGCCCAGCTCCCTGGCACAGGCTCTAGTGCTCTGCAGGCTCTAACTCATTTTTAGGTTAAATGTCTGAGCTCAGACTACGGCTAGCACGACTGGAGCGTCACAGGTCATTGTTCAGAGTGAGATACAAGGAATTAAAAGCTCATGTCTTTTATCTGTATTACTTCCATTAGAAGGAAAAGCAAACATTTTCTGCCCTGGCTAATGGGGAAGGTGTCTGGCTGTAACCCATCCATACCTTGTTGGTGGGGGATTTCTGAGCCCACTCATAAAGCCGCTGATAAACCTGCCCGTCGTAACTGCCCAGCGCGGAGTTCAGGCTCTTGTCTGTGAAGTCAAAGGCGTCCACCAGTGGAACGGCGTCCTTCCTGCGGGCAGAGCAATGACATTTGTGTTACTGAAGCAGCCACTGCTTTGTAAGGTGAGAAGATAAATCAAAGGTAAACTTGGAAGCCAGTTGTCCGGGTTCCTCAGCCTAGAAGGTCTGTGCCAGTTTTCCTCCTTGTCTATACTGGGGGGAAAAGCCTGCTTGTTTTGATTCCACAGAGGCATCTCTAGGTGACCCTGCCTTGGCAGGGGAGTTGAACTAGATGATCTCCAGAGGTCCTTCCAATCCTAACAATTCTGTGATGGTCTGCTAATGCCCTGAGCTATCAACACTGTTGAATGGGTGTTGCAGGGTCTTGTAATTATCTGGGCTCTGTCCCTAATTCCCTAAATCAGGACTCAGTCTCATGTCAGATGTTTTGTCAGCAGTCTCTGCCAGTTCTTTCTTTTGATTTTTGTCTTATTTTTCTCACACTGTGTGTGTTTGTCTTACAAAATGGAATAAGGTTGCTATTGGATTGATGTGAAGTGCTTTGCTGATCTCCAGCCTCCACCTACCTTTCAATATTTCTATTACCTCATCATGAGGTGTTCAGGTCTTTTATTCTCTTTGTGGCTGTAAGAGCAAAGCAACCCTGACCCACAGCAGGGGCCAGTCTGACAGCAACCGAGAGCTACAGCATAGGCAACTTCTAAGCAGGAGATGGTTTCTCTTTCCTTGTCCTTCCATTGTCCTGGGTGTAGGAAGTCGTGCTGGCTGTACCTTACACCCAAGGTACTGGAATGCAAAATGTTTTGCTCAAATATTGGCATTTGCATCTTCCAGTTCCTTTTGAGGAAGGGCTGTTTGGGGGTTTGGGAAAGGCTGAGATTTTGCTACAGACCAGGAAGTGTTTGTATTCTTTCTACTAATAGTAAATGTGTAAATACTCACTTAATTCTTGAATCCTGTTAACAAGGCATGGACTAACACAGAAGTTGCAATGAATTCCAGAGGTGACAACATGTTAGTCTTTTGCAAATGTTATGCTCATCACTTAACTCAGATTCTATGATCAGTTCTGAAAAGCCTTGCTCTTTGGCTAAGCCCCATTCAGCCCTTGCTTGTGGTGTGTTCTTGTTTCTCTCCAGGTGGCTTAAGTGGAATTTTACATAAAACTCACTTCTCTGCACCATAATCTGTTCTAAATAAACAGCACTGAGTAGTGAAAGATGAATGCTTTGTCAAAAGGCCTTTGTGAGTGTTGTGGTAAGTGAAAACCTTAACATAACTCAGAATTCACAGAGTTAGTGACAAATGGTGTCGAGCAGATGCATCCGAAGTAGCTGTAGGCAGGATTGTTTGGGTACCAGTTGCAGCTCAGCCATGGCAACAGAGTGGGCTGTATTAGCTGCAGATTGAGCAGACTCTGCAGCGTGTGATGGGTTGCTGTGGCTGCCTCCTGCCAGTGCTGCTCTGACTATGTATTTTCCTGTTTTTGCTCTACTGGAAATGGTATAAAGTGTTCAGGACGTCTTCATTTATAATTTAAGATTTCACGTTACAGAACTTTCAGAGATTGCAGAGGAGCTGGACACTTGTCATGGTCTGTTTTACCATGAAAACAAGCTCTGTGTAGATATTTCAATCAATTTATAGTGCTGCCAGGCAATGAAAATAAAAACTGAACGAAGTGAATTGACTGTGGAGATGTTGCCATAGGTACAGTAGCACCATTTTATATCTGTTACAGGGACAAAATGAATAGCTGTGTGTCTCCTGCCGGAGCAGCTCACCGAATGACAGCCAGGAGGTCCAGGTAGGATGCTGTGACCATGTCCATCTGAGCTGCAGATACGTATCCATCATGCAGGAAGGCTCCTGTGTTCGAGAAGATCCCGTGTAGTGCAAAGAGGTCACAGAGATGTTTCATAATCCTCTGGATGCCAGCCTTGGTCTCGAGCTTTTCCACAGTTTCTGCAAAGTTTTTCACTGCGATGTAGTGGCAGTGAGCCTGGAAAACAAACGCAATCAACAGTGAATGCACCTCAAAACACTCTTAGTAGGCCAAGTGACTCAAATGTTCTTGCAAAGAATATAAAACCTTTTCATTTCCCTGGCACTTCTCCAGTCTGTATCCTTTGTTTGCTGGGTGACCAGGCCTTTTGCATTCATGTCTTACAGCAACAGCAGATGACAGAATTAGGCTTGTAAACAGTCAACACTGTGGTATTTGTAAACTCTCAAAAACCGCTTCAGAAATCATGTTAGTACCTACACTAAATATTTCTGATTAATATCCCAAGGAGTTTGTGTGAAGGAAACACATTGGAATGTACTTGTGTTGACCCCCAGCAAGTGAATCTTGACTGTACATCAACAGAAGTTTAGTTGAAGACCTTGGGCTCAGGGTACTTTGGGATCAGTGTCTACAGGCTTTCGGCTCTGGAAACACCGTTGTCACAGAAGAACAACCAAACCTACGTCCCGCTTTTGTGGTGTGAAGAAAACTGGTAATTTCTGGGTCAGACACCAGTGGAGTCCCTGACTGCCCAATTACAGAATAATAGCTGAGGTCCAGAGCTAATGAAGCAGGTGGACCCCACCTCTCTGTGGGGTGACTCTTGCTATGCTGACACTGCTGCGGGTGGTTGGCGGTGTTGGGAACTGTGTGGCTCCACTCCCCCACTGCACAGTTCTCCTCCCAGCTGTGGGTGTAAGCGTGGCACACCTGCACTGAAGCTCTTCCTGCTGGCACGGTGGAGCAGCATGGACTGCAGAACCTGCCTGAGAAGCCGAGTGTCTACTCAAGCAATTAACGTGTGGGGAGTCTGCCCAGTGTCTGAGCTACTCAGCTGGGAGCTGGCAGGCATCAGTTCATAGAGCTGCTGTGCCAGTCGTGTGGGTGAGTCTCCAGGGAAAGTGTGGGATAAGAAGTAAATACAGAAGCGCCCCAAGAAGGCAGCAGCATATCAAGATTCTAAAGTTATGGGGCAAACCCAAGGGTTTTGGGTGACTCTTCCTGTCCCTGAATTATTTAAGAAACTCTGAGGGCCCAGATCTCATTTTCTGAAGAGTCTAGTAGCACAGTCATCACTGACAATACCACAGCCAGCCCTCTGCATATGTTAGGCTCTTCAGAAATGGTTTATTTCTGACTAGTCCCATGTCTAGGTTCATTCTCCTCCTTGCTTCTCAGAGAGAGTTGGATTCTTCTGACATACGATCTCCCCTCCTCTAAAGTCCAGAGGCCTTGGCCACCCATTTGAGTGGGAGCAGAAGGAAAGAATTTGTTCAAGTTTGTATGCAGGGAGTGCTGGTCAGAGCTTTTTCTAAAGGTAATCTTGAACATCTTGCTTCCATTTCATATATTTACATTTAAATAATTATTGGGAAGGTAATTTTTAAAAGTCACTTTGTTCCTGGGAGGTTTCCTTTGGTTTTGAGGCAAGTACGCAGTGTCTCTGCTTATTTTCAAGGTTACAGCATTGAATATTTGCTGCTTCCAGTGAGTCTGTCTAATTGAAAATGTGGGGTGATGCCTGGTGGACAGGTGACCACAAAAAATGCTGCTGCTGCTTTGCTCCCTTACTCAGTGAGTTCTTGTTTTGAAGGATTTGTATCTGTGCTTATATCAATGCTTCCCATAGTTTTGAAAGGATCTTGGCTGTTGCTGAGAAAGGTTTGACTCATCAAGGACTTCATCTAATTGACTGACTACAAGGGGGCTTGTCTGTACTCTGAAATCATGACGATAGTGGTGATCACCCCTGCCAGGTATGTGTAAGGTTCCTTTTTCCCTGTCAGGGGCTTCTTGCTGAGTCCATTTCAGTCTGGCTCAATGGTAGATTACAAGAAGATGTTTTTCATTAAAAATTCAATGAAGTTAAAATCATGGAGCTGTTTCAAAATCGTCCTTTCCTCAGCAAAAGAGGGAAGGAAGGATGGAAGACTTTCACCATAATTGTAGAGGGATTGCACTTAATTGCATATTAAGAAAACATTTTATTTTTTGAGATACAGAAATATTGACAAGTTTAGTTTTCATTAAAATTTAGGGATTTTTTCCCCTCCTGCTTTGTTTTCTGCTTTCTGGGAACCAGAAATGTTGGATTCTTACAAAAAGATGAATGTTGGCTGGAGATGGTGGGTTCTTGTTTCAGGATATGGGACGCCTGATTCTGCTAGCAGTGGTAGCATAACTGTGAAGGTACTTTTCTCCCTTTCATTTCTCCTCCTCCTAGTCTTTTCTACCTGACCTATTCAGAGAGCAAATTTTTCAGATCAGGAATTGCTTCTTGCTATGATTTTTTCACCATGCAGACCACAGTGATGGTTTTTGTGGTGTCCCTAAGATGCCAACAGAAACCAATAAACAGCACTGAGGCTTTAAGCTAATCCTGCCATTTCTTTGCATATTGTATCATAAAGACAAACATCAAATAAGCAGGTAAATTTTGCTCACCTTTGCAGCCTGCACCAGCTGCACCGTGCACTGGTTCCACGCGTCGTACTTCTTGGCTCCAGACTGAACCAAATCTTGTAGTTTAGCTGCTGTGCTGCTTATGAGCCTGGAAAATTGAAAAAGCATAAGGCATGTTGTTTGTGGATGGAGCAGCCCACATGCACACGGTTCTCATTCGGAGTCGTGTGTGCTTGAATGGCAAACTGGCATTTCTGACATCTGGAGTCATCTACACTGAGTGTGAGTGAACTTAGATCACACAAAATCGGAGTACAAACTGGGGAAGCACCCAGACTATCCTGGTATTGGAGGATTTCTGCCTTCTCAGCTTCCAGGGTAGTTTACCAAGGGGTTGGCTGAGCTTTTCCTGGATAGTGTTTGTAAGGAGAGTTTGCAAAACAAATAGTAATACTGGACTGCTCTTACATTATATTTCTCCTTTTCTGCACAGGGATTCAGAACCTGCTCCTGTTGATTTTGCAAGAGTGGCTCTGTTTTTACACTGGTTTCAGTGACAGCAGGGTTGTCTGTTTACCTGGTTTTCAGAGATGACACCTATACAGCCCGTAACTGTGCACGAAATTCCAACGAGACCAGTCACGGTACCATTATTGTTCTTTGTGTTGAGTGGCTGAATGTGCAGTTGAAAGGCTACAGACAGAAAGAGAGGCTGTGTGTTTGCCGTGGTGTTAATTGAAAACAAACATCCCTTTCTCAGGTATGTGAAATTTTAACATTCTGTATAAAATTGCTCAGGATCCAGTTGCCTAAAGGTTTTACTGGATGGCAATTCAGTGATGTGATCTGGGAATTACTTAAATAGTGCCACCAACTCTATGGACCTAGTTGTTTGGTAGCATGTGGCTTAAGAACTGAGTGTGAAGAAGCTCCATACTGAACATCTGACATGGCTGTTAATCCTGTGTAGTCTTCCTTTTCTCTTTCAGGAATGGATGGTGCCAATCCTTGTGTGACTTATGTTATTTTTCCTCCCTTGAAATGAAGGAAGAAGCTGAGCTCTGAACACATTTCTGATGTCTCCTGTCCCCCGTACTGACCTCACCGCCACATGTTGATAGGCCTCAGTGTAAATATCTGGACTGAGAAAATCCGACTTGTTCTTGGCTGGACACCTCCCAGGTTTCACTGCAGCCAGATAAGTGACAGATGGTGGAACAGGCTGGCCAGCACTGGCTGCCATGAAGCACTTAATCAGGAACCTGGGAAAAGAGCAAAGTCAGAGCAGGGTATGGTGGTGACCTGGACACAGAAAATAGTCATGCAAAAAGTATAGTGGGAGCAGGTAAGGAGCAGCAAGGTGCTGCAGTCGTCCAGAATGGACCTGAACCAGTAACAACCTTTTGTTTTGCATGTTACATGCAGTCACCTGATCTGTGGTGACTCTCAGGGGTGGCCTGTCTACTGTATTTAATGCTACAGCAGCCTGTAGTGATGGGTTTTTCAGCAGAAACTTGCTGTGGCTATTAGCAGTCTCAGCAGCGTGGTGATTAGATACATTATCAACTTTGCAACCTGAGTCTTAACGCTCTGGGAATCTTAGCGGTGGTTTGGTCTTACCCTCTGTGATCCCCAACACGGAGTCACATTATGTTAACAAACATAAGACCTTCTGTCAGAGTTTGTGTACAAGGAGAATTCCCCACTCCCTTACTGTTTGGCACCTCTGCTGTGAGCTAGACTGACCAGGTCTGGAATTAAAAAGTTACAGCATTTCTCTTGACCTTGCTGTTGATCTTGCTTCTTGAAGAAGCAGTAATGGTGCAGAAGTGTCTGCATGCAAGCACAGAGCTATGTGGTTGCTCTGTCCCTGGGAAGTGCACTGGTTTTCTCCTTCTAGTAAAACACACATTATTAAAAGTTCAAGCAGCTGTATGTTTCCTCCTGTATTTCATGTACTCTGGATAAGTATCAGTCTGTGTGTTCAGAGGAGAGGTGTTCTTGGGGCATGACTCATCCATCTACTTTCAGGATCCAACAACTTTGTTTTCTCTGAATCTCACTTTACCAATTTTGTGTTCTGGCCTCACTTTTACCAATATTGTGTTGCATTGTACCATTGTTACACTGGTTGCTTAAAAAATAAACCACAAGACTTGTACAGCAATGTGTTTGCTGTGCTAAGAGGCAAAGAGGAAAATGAGGTTATGCAGAACAGCACCTGCATACGTCCCCAAACCAAAAATAGAAGAGATAATCCAATTCCCACACAACCTCCATGCCTGTTAGACAGAAGACATGAATAGTTTATGTCCTGAGCTGTATTTTTAGAAGGTGCTGTGAGAAAGGAGTAGCTGGTTTTACTGGTTTTGGAGAAGAAGTGGTAGAGGCTGAATAAATAAGGGGACAGGCTTTTAGGTGAACACATTTGAATTGTTACCTGGCAGTTTGCAGGAGCAAAATGGTGTTTTCCCCTTCATAAATACAAGAGGCAAGTATTTTGGTATACAAGGAAGGGAGTCCACTCAGCAGGGAGTAGCCATGTCCCCCACAGGCCCGGAGGCAGATCTCCACTGCTGCAGTGCAGTGGTGAGTGATCACTGCTTTAAAGCCCGAAGACAATGCATGGAGCTGTTAAGGAAAAAAAAAAAAGAGAGGAAAAAACCAAAAGCAGAGTGTTATTGGTGGAAGTATTCTAAAGCAATCCTTAGAATAAATTTCCTTTTTTAATCTTGTGCAATATCTGGACACAAAATCCCTGTCGGGTCCCCCTTTGCATGCTGGTAGCACCCAGCTCCCTGAGCCTGGCCTTTGGTTCTGCCTGGGATGCTGCACACCCTCCTGCTGGGCACACTGTAGTCAGTTTATGTGTTTTTGGGTTTCTACCAACCAGCTGTGGCTTCGGCCACCTTTGTTCAGAGTGTGTTTTCATTTCAAGCACCCAATTGCAAAATCTTCTGTTCCATCTAAAAAGTCACATTTTTGGTTTTGGCTCAGAAGTGAGTATTGGCATGTGCATTTATAGATCAAGTTGTGAAATAACACTTTGTGCCACCAGTCACTTGGAACGAGGTTTTTAGCAAACAGACATGCTTTTCAAGGACTTTTCACTCTGCAATACTGCCCAAAACAAAAAATTTAGGGTGGTAGAGTGAAGGCTGTTGCTGACTGGTTGTGGACCTGGGACACACCATTTCATCTCCTAGTGCTTCCTCTTTCTCCAGTTCTCTAGCAAGAAGAATGCTTGTCCAGTTTGCTAAAATCCTTTGATATCCAGAGATGAGAAGTGCTGTATGAGCTAATCCTGCTGCAGCTCACCTCTGGCAGCATGTCAAAGTTCTTCCTCTGGATCTCTCTGTACCCCCTGTCAAACAGCTCCTGCAGGTAGTTGTTGATGAAGTGAAAGGCATAGGCTGCTGCCAACTGGGGCAGCAGTTTCTCTTGCTGAGTCTGGTAGTCAAGGATTTTTGCTTCTTGTTCCCTGTTGGAAGACAGCTGATGAAGTAGGGAAAGTGTGGACACAGGCATAGCTATTGTTACAGCTGCAGAATGAAAAACGGCATTTTTCATTACCAAGAAGCAGTGTGTGAACAGGACTGAGCTGATGGTGTGGCAGCAAATCTGCCCAGCTAGCTGAGCTGTTGGAGAAACAAACCCTTTGAGAAAAAAAAAAAAGGGATTTTTCTGCTGTGTTGATGAACCAGCCTAACAGCAGTGCAGAGGGGGAACAGGAACTGTGAGAGAGGAAAAGGATGAAGACTTCAAGGACAGCAAGTTGTTCCAGGGGAGATGGTGTCACTACACCCTGAAAAACTTCTGCTTTTCAAACAGAATCTTTGTGGCCCTGGGTGTAGATAGGTTCCTCTGAAAAAATCTAAATTATTTTGAGCTTTTTTTGGATGTTCTTTACCTCTTTTTCTGTGGTTAGTACACTCAGGGCTTCAGTCGTTGGAATTGGTTATTACAATTGTTCAGCATGCTGTGCTCTTCTGTTTGGTTTGTGTTTGAACCAAACCACGTTCTCATTAGGATCCTTTTGCTTTTGACAGGAGATCTAAATGGAAATTTTTTTAATCCATTCAAAATAATAGGGATTTAATCCATTCAATAAAAATAATAGGGATTCTTAGCAGATTAATACAGTTCAGTGTTGTAAAGTGTGGATATTGGATTTCTGGATGTTGGAAGGTATTTTAACGTTGCACCCACTAGTAGGATGCTATGGAATAAGAATTCAGTGACTTGTCCGCTTTGTCTGGATTCTGCTGAGTTATGGGATTGCATTAGGAGAAGGCCATTTATGAAAAAATAAGTTGCCTGTGTGAACCGCTGAGCTATTCAAACTATGAAACTTATCTTGGAAAGAACTGTAAACATTCTCTTGTACTTTGACTGAAGCTCGTTAATGTAAATAACTAGGGAGCATGTTCGTCATGCCCTGTCTGGGCCAGGAAATCAGCCAGTGATGGGGCTGAAAGATAAGATGAAAAGCAGAAACACAAACTGGTGCAGGGGAACGTGGTGTGTAGTCCCCATCCCACGCTGCAGGCTGTGTGGCATTACCCAGGCTTTAACTTGGACTGCCGGCGAACCACGGAGTACCGGATGGCGATGGTGCAGGCTTTCATGAGGGGGGTCAGAACCTCGTCTGAAATGAGGGAAATGCGCACTGTAGTCATGGTGAAATAATTAATCTGCTGCGACCCCTGTCTTACGTAGGTGCCGTCTGGTCGAACCTGGAGTAGGGAGAGGTTGTTAGATGCCGCCTTCTTCAATACTAAGGTGGCTGTGTCATCACTAAGCATAGAGTAAAATGGACATAAAAATCCTTTGCTGAATGCAAACAACGTTTTTGTGTGTGATGGATGGAAGGTATCTATTTAAAGAGACAAACTCTTACTGCTTCTGGCTGAGACAGGCTCTTCCAGCCCTGTTATCCCCAGCCTCTGAATGTAGAATTCTTGACACTGAGTTTCAGTTAGGATTCAGGTAACTTCTGCCCTTGATAAAACCTCAGAGACTTGCAGACACCTCAAAGGAAGATTTTTGTCCTAAATTTAGGCAGATCCCTGTCGTCTCTCTGGTTGTGCAATCAGAGTTTGACGGGCAGGTCTGTGATGTGAGTCCACACATACCTCACAAAACTTGCTCAGCATGTTCTCCCGGGGGATGCGCACGTTCTTCAGCATGAGGTAGCCATTGTCAATGGCCTCAAAATTCATTTTGGGACCAATGTCTCCTGCAGTTATGCCTGCAGTAGGAGAAAACAGAGCCTGCTTACTTCCACTTGAACTTTTTTCTCCCCATTTTGTGTCAGGCTGGGGATCTCAAGGGAAGGGCATGTTCAGCTCTGCTTTTTCTCCAGCATGGAAGATCTCGCCTGAGAGGTGAAACAGGCATTCGAATGCCTTGTGGTAGTTTGTTTCCATGATCCATCAACAGATGGATCTGTGTTGGCCACGGCCAGAACTGAGGTGTTAATGGAGAGGTGCTCAGAGCAGGCCAGGCTTCTGGTTAAGATGAGAGCTTGGTCTGAACGTGCCTGAGGATACGCTAGATTTCCCTTTAGATAAGAAGCTTGAGGTTAATGATAACTACGCCTTGGGTATCTGCCTTGGCTTGGTTTTGGCAATTTTAACTCCCCCTGGGCCCAATGTTTTAGAAAACATTTAAGGGCAAAATAGGCAGAACACCTGCATGAGTGCTGAGTGTCTGGGGTCGTTTACCTGGGCAGAGCGAGTGGTCCTGAAGGCTGCGTATCTGCACGATGAAGGGATGGATGCCATAGCACTCCCCGTGGATGTACAGCTGAGCAAAGACCACTGTGTGGGTCGCTGATCGTCCCACTGCAAGAAGGAAAACAGCCCCATTCCCTTAAGACAAGGTACAGCACAAACACTTCCACAGTTAACAGCAGTCGGTGTAATTGTGTGTTAGGTCCCACTAAGGCAGGGGTCAGCACAGGTGGGAGCTGCAGGTGCTGGAAGCCTAAAGCTGAGCCTGCTCTTGGCTCTCAGAAGCTGCACCATCATTCTGCCACTGTTGCTGCCCATGAGGCTTGGATTAATAGTTTTGCATCAGAATATAAGAAAAAATAGGCAGTTAAAGTTCATGCAGAGCTGAGAGATTGGGAAGTGCTGTGGCTGTTGCAGTGACTCCAGTTATTTTCTGTGAAATACCTTCCTGAGGGGAGCCAAGAATTTCACACTTGAATCCTTTATGTTGAGACTGTCTGATGACTTAAATCTTTTATGCTGATGACCTCCCTGCAGTTTTTGGTTGCCTGAGTATTATTTAGAAAGAGAAGATTTATTCCTGCAGAGGCAGGAGTTTGCCTGAGTGAAGTTCTCCAGCCCTGCCACCCAAGGGCTTTTGGTAGATGATGGTGGCTCCCTTCTGGCCTTCGAACTTGGACAACCCCCTTTCTTGTCTCTCAATGAGTGCATCTCTTACAGAAGTCCTCTGCTAGCACCTGGGCCCTCAAACGTGGAGCTTAAGCAGGGTAGCTGGAGTAAGTGAACGAGGCAAATGAGGAAACCCAAAATATTTTGTGTGGTACTTACTGTCTCCAGGCCACCACTTCATGGCAGAGATCTTTGGTGTGTTCAGTATAAACTCCTGAGTAGCAATATCAAAGACTGCTGTTGTCTCCAAACCCTGAAGATAAGTGCCTTTAAAAAAAAGAAATGTAAAAAAAAATCTGTCTCCTGGTGTAACACAAGGATGGAGGGAGTTAAGGGTCCCTGGGGCCTGGTGTGGGCATTATCAGGGTTTTGTGGTTTACCCTTCTGACAAGAACCATGGGACAATTCTTGCAATGACCCCACGCGCTTTCTTGCACAAATCTCTTGAGCCCTGTGGTACTTGGGCATCTGCCTGGCTCCTGGTGACAGCCATCAGCTGGACAAACTGCCTGGTTGATCCCCTCCCCTGCTGGTGACTGCCTGCTGTCTAACCATGGGCTTTCACCCTCACTCTTGTTAATTTTTCCATATTGACAAAACTAAAGCCAGTGCATCTCCAGCTTGCAGAGAAATGCTGAGGACATCGACCTCTAACGTGCAGGAGGCATTTTCACCCAGTCACCCCTGTCCCCAGGGAAGGATGGACAGTTTGGACTCAAATTTCCATGATTCCATGAGAATTTGGCTGCAGCCTTTTATCCTAAGGAAACTCTGTGTTTTCCCTGCAGCCTTACCATGTCCCAGTTCAGTCTGGGCATAGCTTCCAATGAGCCGGAGCTGGGTGGCGAGAGGAATCCACTTGGCAATCTGCTTGTCGGAGCCCAGCACCGAAATACTTCTCATGAAGACACGGTGAAGGAGAAACGCGACGTCCCCTGACAGTGCCCTGTGGAGAAGGCACAAGGGGTATTTTTAAAGGGATGAAGTTCCAGGCATGTGATGAATGAATGAGACAGTGGCCCAGTAGTGGTCACCAGACGGTACCACCTGCTGCCTTTTGATTTCTGCCTTGTCATACTTTATCCAGCAGCCAGCAGCAGCACAGTGTTGCAGGAAAAGAGCTCTTCCAAGCTGCTTTTGTTCCTTCTTTCATAGCAGTTTTCCTAAGTGTTGCTCACATTATTTCAGTTGCTCTTGGAGGAATTTTCTGTTCTGAGTAGCAGATGCTCAGCTAAAAACACAGCCCTGCTCCAAAGCTCCTGTGGCTCTGAGGCCTGTGAGCTCTTCATATCTTTATTTTATTTCCTAATTATTTAACTCATATTTTGAGGCTGAACTAAAGAAGTAAAAAAAAAACCAAAAAACACCCTACTTAAAAAACCCCAAACCCTGGCAATTCACTCTGGGGCACATTATACTGAATTATACATGTAGGTATCTGGATTTTTTTAGCCTTTCCATTCTGGGGAAATAGATTGGTATGTTGGGCTTGTTTCTGTACTTTTTGCTGTGTGTTTGCTTTCTGTTGCTGTCAGTGAACAATATTGGGGTTCATGGAGATTTGGCCTAACTTGTCATGTTGTTTTCTTATGGGAAAATTCAAATACGTCTGTATAACACCTGGTTTATTGTCTGGTCAGGCCCTTTGCCATCACCCTCTGCATACGTCCTAAAAAGCACTATTCCAGAAGCTGTGTATGGGAAATTGGGTAGAGCCATTACCATGATGCAAATCAGAAATTAATCCGTTTTAAGCTTCTTATGTGTGTGAAAAATCCTAACAAAACATGAGGAATACAGTCCCTCTTCTGGGATTCCTCAAATCACCTCACAGATACAGGTACATGTACAAGTGGCTGTGCTGTTCTCAGTAGCTGGGTGGCTGTTAGCACATTGCTTTACTGCAGTGCTCTAGTGAGCATCTCCTTCCACATAGATACCTTTTATTGTTAACAAATGACTCTGACCTTTCTTTTATACTGGCCCTGAGAGAGAATCAATCATGCTGAAACTGTGGGGGGAAAAATATGAACAAAGAAGTTAAAAGGAAATTGCTTTGATTAACAGAAAATGACTTAATGAATCCTTGGCAGCCTGTCCAGAAATAACGTTCCTTTAGCTGCAATTTGAAAAGCTCGATTTTAAATTGTGCGAGTGATTCACTGTGCCTGGCACTGGGAGCACCAGGATTTTGTCATAAGAGCTTGCTGCTCACCTGGTGTTTCATCAGACAAGAGCTGCCCTGCCAGGCAGCTCTGCTCCTAATCCAGCAAAATGGGATAACACAGGGCTGGCCCTGCCACAGCCCTCAGCATCAGGGGGCCTGATAAAAGCACACCTGGGGGTGGGAGAGGGGGTGAAATTTCATCAGGTTTTTAAAATCTGCTGGGATTTGTTTTTTCTTCTGAGGGAGGAGTGGAGAGATGCTTTTAAATGGGAATATAATGATCAGGTCCAAGAGCTCTTGATGGAAGAGTTCCCCCTTCATTAGTCCTGCTCACTGTAGGCGGTGAAGTTTAGCATAAAAAATTACAGATGGAGACAAACTTTTTTGCAGGGCCTGTTACCATAGGGCAAGAGGTAATGGTTTTAAACTAAAAGAAAGTATATTTAAACTAGATATAAGGAAGAATTCTTTCTCAGTGAGGGTGGTGAAACACTGGAACAACTTGTCCAGAGCGGCGGTGGATGCCCCATCCCTGCAGACATTCCAGGTCAGGCTGGATGGGGCTCTGAGCATTCTGATCTAGATAAAGATGTCCTTGCTCACTGCAGAGTGTTGAACTGGAGGACTTTTAAAGTCCTCCCAAACTGTGCTAGGATTCTATGAAATACTGGAAAGTGGCTCTGAGTGTCAGTGGTGAAGTGTAAGGGGTTTTGCCCCACTGGTGATGCTTCTGAACTTGCACCTTCCTACTGGGGATGTGACCCCACCAAAGAGAGTGCACCAGGCAACAGTGAGCCAGGAATTTATTTAGCAAAAGGAGAAAGAAGGAGGGGCAAATAATTGAATTGTGGAGCTCAATCCCACACAAAGCGTTAAGAAAACTTTATAAAGAAAGGATTGTGAAAATATTTTATTCCCATTTACTGAAAAACTAAGGTGAATTTTTCTTTTCTTTTCTTTTTTTCCCCCCCTTTAATATAATGTAGGTTTTCTAGATGGACAAAATGTCATCTTTAATTTAGTTGGAAGTCAGTAATGTGACTGAAACAGCACCACTTCCAATACTGGTTACACATTTAAAAATGTCTGAGGGGTGGTATGAGAGCTGTAGCACAAGTAAGGAGCTTGCTGAAGTGGAAATATCATGTGGCTGTGAACTGCTGTGATCTATCACGTTGTACCCATGTGCTGCTCTCTTAGAAGTTCCCTGCCGTTCCCCACCATTTTCCCTTTTCCCAGGTCTGCTGCTAAAATGAAAACCTGCACCATGTTTTTATCCAAAGCTATTCTGTCAGCTATTGGTCTCCCCCAGCCTTTGCTAAAGCTGATTCTTGTAGGCATCCAAAACTCTGAAAAAATTAGCTGTACATTAACAAAAAATAAAGAGAAATCACCTGTAAATGTACTTATATTCAGGTCCATTCTCAGTCCATCCCATCTCGTGCATCTTTTTCTGGAGATGAACAGCCTTCCTGACTGCTGCTTCGTACCTCTCATTCTGGGTCTGGAAATACTGGTTTTCTGTGCTAAATACAGGGTCGGATTGGATAGCTTCCACTGCAAGGCAACAACAGAAGAATTGGTTCTCCTGGGGCTGGGGAGGTGCAGGCCTCGAGCCCTGCTTGGGAGGAGCGGGCAGGACTCGACCCTTGGATACTGGTGCTGTGACTTATTAACACCTTCCTGTAGGCAGGTTTTATTTTGCTCCCAGGGTTGTCACATCTAACTCTGAAAACCAGTGGGTTTGGGGAAGGAGGAGGGGAACTGGGTGGGCCTGAAGGGTCTGTTGAGTGGAAATGGTGACCCTGCGGGGTAAGGTACCATCGCTGTTCAGGGAGTAAGGGGTGACTTTGTGGCAGAATCACAGAATATTCTAAGTTGGAAGGGACTTACAAGGATCATCAAGTCCAATTCTTAAGTGAATGGCCAAATGGGGATTCAACCCACAACCTTGGCATTATTAGCACCATGGTTTTACCAGCTGAGCTAATCTCAAGATAGCATGGATCCCTCTGCCTCCAGTTGCTGCTCCCATGCTTGTTCCAGCAAGGGCTGTGGTTAGCTGGATTTTGCCCTGAGGGTGGCTAAGGGCTGGAACCTGCTGGCTGTCTTGTTCTGCACCAGTGCTCTGGTTTGGGATGTTACCAGCCCATGGCAGTGTTGCAAAGCAACTCAGAGTCACTATTTCTGTGTCAGTCTGAAGACTGCCCCTGCTCCATTTTGCTTTGTCTATTCATGTGTAAGATGATACTGAATTCCAGTAGCACTGTGAAGTGTGTGATCCCAGCGGCCTGTGCCGTTCTTGTTTGGTAAGTGTATAATACGGATGTAGTTACAGAGACAAAAGAGAGGGTTCCTCTGTTCTTCTGAGCATACAGTCAGTTTTTGGCACACTCACAACAAGTGAGAGCAGCTCAGCCTGGCTGAGCAACCCACGCAAGACATTCCCCACCTGGCTGACCCTGATGTGCCAAGGAGGGTCGCTGGCTGTCGTTCACACATGGTGTGCACTGCTGAACAGCAGCACTAAGCTCCTGCACACATCCCGCTCACACAGGGACACTCAACCCTCAGTTTCTTGTATTCCAGTTTAACCAGTCCTGCCAGAGACACTGGGGATGGGAGCAGGGAGGAGGAAAAGCTTCAGACAGCAGGAGTGGCTGCGGAGGAGTCGCGTTGATTTACACTAAGAGAAGTCTCCAGCTCCACACTCCCACGTTATTAAGAGATGGGTGATAAGCAAATGCCCAGAAGCTCAAACCCCACCATGCTGCAAAGGAAGAGCAGAACAGCAGGGAAACACAGGCGTGGCCTGTGCCAGCCCCGCAGCAGGGCCTTGTAGGGCTCACTCACCCACCGCCCTCCGTATCCGAGTCTGCTCTGCGCCACCATCCAGCAGGGCCGTGAGCTTTTCCACGCAGAAGGAGGCGGTTTGCCTCTCGCTGGCCAGGTCGGGATTCACACTGCCGAGCACCGAGCCCTGCGAGTACTTGCTGGTGTCCAGCAGAGCCATCCTGGAGCCTGCTCTGGGAAGGGATGGGGCTCGTCTGGCGCTGGCACCCCGTCAGTGGATGCCTGATGGAGGTGTTGGCACAGTGAGGAGTGGTTTCGGTAGGCTGGCCAAGATGTTGTACCTGCACGGGGGTTGTGAGAATATTTAGGCACTGTCCTGTCCTGATTGCAATGATATGGACAGTGGCGGTTTATGGTGCTTTTAAGAACCCAGACTTCAGGTTTTATGATATATTTTTAAACACAAAATATTTTTCTTTCCCCACTCTGTCCGCAGTATTTTATCGGTTAGTGCGTGAATATCCCACAACTATGTGTTAATAATTAAGGGAGTTTGTGACTTGGGGCTCACAGGCACTTCTCGTGCTCCCTCTGTCCTGCCATGGGGCTCAGTTTCATTTACGTTAACTCCTAACCTTGTAACCCCCATGCTAGCAGGATTTATCGCAGGATGATAGTAAAAAAAAAAAATGCGGTGCGTGGAAAACAAATCAGATTTTTCCCTTGAAGAGGCTGCTGCCTTCCCGAACACTGTATTACCTTAAGAAACGTAAACTCTGGAACCCCTTGCAAATGTGTTACGAATTCCTGCTTTTCTGATATTCGGGCCTTTCACTCAAAGTGCCTTACTGTCTCGGGAGAGAGGAAAGCGCCGGGGCAGGGTGCCGGGTGCCCAGGGTTGGAGTCACCCGGCGCTGCCCTTGAGCCGTCACGGGAAGCGGCGCTCGGAGCCCGGGACGCTTCCTCTTCCGTGAGGCTGCCCGAGGAAAATCCGCGTGTCCCTTCGCTCCGGGCGAACGCGAACCCCCACGTACCTTGTCCCACGCGTCCCTCGGGAGCCGTCCGGCTGCTGCCTCCCTGGCCGGGCCGCGGCTCCCGGCCTCCCTGTGTCCCTTGTCCCTTGTCCCCGGGGCCAGCGCCGCCGGCCGTGGGTGTTCCTGCGTGTGCTGACCTCTGCAGGCAGGAAAATCCCGCCGATCCCAGCGCTGAAAGGGCTCTGCGCCTAAAACCATGACTGTGTCTGTTCGCGCTTCAGCAAAATTGCGCGTTGGAGGCTGCGCTTCCAGCTCCGTCACCCAAGTGACACCCTGCCCTTCTTCTGGTGTTTTTAAATTTGAGGTATTGCTTTCGCAGCCTGCTCCGGGTGCAGGGGAGCATCCCTCGGGCTCGCACTGCTCCTTGCCTGTGTGTTTGACTCGCTCGGGGTTTTGCCAGCACAGTCACGGCACTGCGCTCGGCCCTTCCCGCAGTTTGGGGTGCAAGTCTGGACACCGGCGATGTGCCTCCCAGGCTGGATAGTGCCGGAGGGCAACGGGAGGTTGCCGTGGGGCGTGTGCTGCCTTCAGTCCCGGCGGTCCTGAATCTCTTCCTGCTGCAGGCTGTCCGGGTCTCTAGTGCCGGGAGCTGGAGCTCACACCCCCTGCGCCCCCGGGGACTCACCGTGGCTACAGAAGGGAGAGGAGTCCCCCCTGCCCGTAGTTCATTGACACGTCTGTGCTGCTGCTTCAGACCTGTTGGAAACTGCTTTGTCAGGGAAGGAACACGTGGAGTTCACTGTGCTAAAGACTTGCTTTAATATGAGAAGTTAAACAAAGGTTGGGAAATCAGATGTAGTTTTGGGTAACTATAATTTTAAGCCTGGAGCTAAGCTTGTTGAACTGAGCCCAGCATCCATGAGGAGCAGCAATCAATCAGAGCAGCTGACTGCAATGCGGTGTGTGTGCTCACGGGCAGTGGATAGTGTGTTAGGGATCAGCCTGCTAGATTAAAGATGCTGTGTGGCTCTGTCGCACTCCCAGGGTGTCCTATGGATGTGCTGTATTCGGGTTTGTACAGCACAGTGTTGCATCCTGTGGTGACCCAGGGCTGTGAGTGCTTGGGAGGCACTACTTCCTTCTGAAGTGCTCCATGGAATTTCACTGTTTTCTCTTACGTTTTCTTCTGCTGGAGTCAGAAGCTCTTGGCCTTGTACTTCTTGAGTGCTGTTTGTGATTCAGCGAGTGGATCTGCCTCTCCTGAAGGAAAAGGTGGGAAGATGTTTTGGAGATCTGACCCGAAGAACATGTTTAGTGAATGAGCTCTCACCCCCAGTGATGAGCTGACTGGCCACACCAGTGCCACAGGGTGTGGAGAGCTGGAACAAAATGTACCTCCCAGTGTGGCAACTCCAGTAAATACCTGGTGTCAGAAAAATGCATCCAAGCACCACCTCTGCCCTGTTCTGAGTGGGATATTGGCATCTGTGCCAATATCAGTAATGAGACAGAAGAGTCCTTTTCATTTGGTTTGCTGCATTCAGTTCTATCCTGGCTCTCAGGGACCATGGTGTGTGTGACCTCTACATGTGAAGCACCCTCTCTCTTTCTTATCTGTTTAATCTATGGTTTTTGGTTGCTGCTAAAGAACTTTAAAAAATGTTTAAGAACAATGAAGAAAGCTCACTAGCATGAGGATTACCTGTAAGTTCAAAGCTGAGTTTTTAAATGAAATCCAAGGACACGCTTCCCTGGCTTTGTGGGTCTTACCCTGCTAGGCAAGTGGGCGTCCATGTCCAGTTGGAAATCAAAGTTTCAGAACAGAAGGCCTGATGCCACAGTTTTGGGCCCTTAAACTTTCATCAAATTGAGATGAAGTCTGGTGATAAGCACTGGATTCAGTGTTGGGTGCAGATGACAAAAAAGGGCTGATTGATGAGCAAGTTAACACAGCACTAACAAAGGAATTGGTGTCAGACTTCACTGGTTTATATGTTCATTAATTTTATTTGGCTGTTGTCTGCTTGAATCCTTGGAGGTTTTTCAGTTCCTTGTGGAAAAGAGCAAAATATACAATCATTGTTTAGTTTATTTCTTCAGAATTGTCCACATTAAATAGTGAGTTAATTCAGTAGAGGTGCAAGACATATAAATGTATAGTTTCATATAAATGTATAAACATCAACACAGAATATAGACTATATACCACATAAGCAACATACACAGTGCAAAAAATTGTCTTCCATCAATAATCTGATTATATGATCTTCTGAATACATCGTGTTTATTCAGGAATGTGTTTTAGGGACATAGGGAGGAATTAATGTAAAAGAAATAGAGACACAAAGATACCCCACAATATGGGGTCCTGGTGGGCAGCTGTGTCAGGGCTCTCTGCCGTCTCTCCACTGCTGGAAGGTTTTCTTGTGGTTCTGCTTGCTCAGCCTGAGTTAGGACAGTCTGACCTGGCCTTCCCTTTCCCTTCTGGACACCTGCTGGAAATGACCCAGACACCCCTTAGCCACCATGGACCACGCTGTGTGCAGCCCCACTCTGTGCTTGGTGGACACCACATCAAAGGGAGACACCTTGATTTATGTTACCCCCACAGGTGATTATTTGCATGCTTAAGAAGAGCAGTCGAAAAAATACTTTCATCCTTTTTACTGCTGACCTTACTGGATGGCTCCCACCCAAGCACTTGCATAAATACCCCTGTCCCAGCCCGGGTGAGCTGATAACACTGATTTCACTGGTGCATATGGAGTGACAGATTGCCTCTCCTGGAGTGCATTTCCATCTGTTGCAAAATTACAAATTAATTTGCTGAATTTTTTGGAGCTCTTTGATCAAGGTTACTTAATCTGTGCCATAACTCCCTGCAAAACTCCAGCACAGTAATTCTGGCTTGCTGCTTACACTGATGTTCTCTATGGCGTATCGTGCTGCATTCTTTACAGCTATGTACAAGCATCCTTAGCAACACCTTTTTATCCTCAGAGAAATTTGGCTTTTTTCTTCCCCCTTAAAAAATGATTGATGCTGCTTCTTCCTTATGGTTTTAATCATCACCTATATGAAAAGCTTCACAGTTGGAAAGGATGTAATAAAGCCTTTCAGGTCTTGTGTGAGCCATAGTGACAATGTGGAAAGGATGTAATAAAGCCTTTCAGGTCTTGTGTGAGCCATAGTGACAATGTGCACTGGATTTCTGAAATAAAATCATGTTTAGAATAAGCATATGAGCAAGGGGCTTAAAAACTACAGTAGAGACAGTGCCTTGACATGGGGTGCTCAAGGACTGAAGTTGAGTTAAGGGCTTTTGTAGTCCAGTCTGTCACAGAAACTCCCTACCTGTATCACTGCTCTTGATATGTGATGTGACTCAGATGTTTTACCCAAGCTGTCAGGCTGAGCAACAGCCCTCTGAAATGAAATACTCCACTGGACCAGGGAGACTAGAGAATGGATTAGCAACTTTTTAATAAATATGTGATAAGTGCCCAGTTTCCCTTAATTTATATATGGATCCAATGAAGACGTGGATAGTAGATGATGTTTAACCAGGTATTAACTCGTTCCCAGCTGACGAGGTCCAGTGTGGCCATTCAAGGGCCAGTGTCCAAAGGCAGTCAGCGAGTTATGCTGTTCAGGCTTTGTATCGGGGCTGATGTGAGAAACAAGAAACCTCTGAGATATTCCTGAAAGCACAATTTTAGCTCTGGATGTGGATACCCCAGGCTATGAGGGGTGTCCACCATAAGTGTGGCAGGCTCTGCCTATACATGGTGCAAATGCACCATTCACCTCAGCTTGACTGTAGCAGGAACAAGAAGAGTTTCAGCTTTGCAAGGTGGCAACTGCAATGAGGCAGCTCAGACCTCTGGAAAAGGAGATTTGAAGCACTGATAAATAGTTTTGCATCAGGACCTATGTTCCCCTGTTGTCTAGAGATACCAACTGCATGCAGGGTGGTTAACAGGACAGCCTGACATCACCATATCACCCTCTCTCCATCCCACGACTCTTTCCATAGGTCCCTATGGTAGCACATATCCGGCTGCTGGGTGAGGGGCTGAAGCTCAGTGGTCCAGGGTCAAGAAGCGGTTTGTCTTTCTGCTGCATCCTCAGGGATCTTCTGCCTGGTCACTGCATGCTTGCATGGACAGCCATGCTGGAGACACCGAGCTTTTGCTTTCTGCACAGAGCATTTGCCTCCCATTTGAGTGTTGATGGAACAGTCCAATGTGTTTTCTGCCTGAGCGTGGAACTGCCTAAATAGCCACTTTCAAACAGGGTTGAAATGCAGTCTAAAGGTGCTTGTGAAGGACAGTTGCACCTGCCTGTGCTGCACTGGTATGGGCACACAGAGGCTGGTTTTTCTAACAGCATGGTGTGCTGCTGGGACACACAGTCTCAGCCAGGCTTGACACATCTGGTGCAATACCAGTGACTTTTGGGAAAGCCATTACGGTCGTCTAGGTTGTATTCAGTAATACACAAGTTGTCCCTTTTAGTTACCATGCCAGGTTCCCAGGAGGTTCTCCGCAGCTGCAGCTGCCCTCTTGTCACTTTGTGCCTGGCAAGCCTGCCTCCAGGAAGAAGCAGGGGTCCCCCAAGCCTCCACAGACTTCTCTGGCTTAAATATTCGCTGTGTCCCTAGAGTTTAACAAGAGTTAGCTGGTGGTTAGAGTGCACCCATGGTCTGGGGGGGGAAATATCATTATCTCTGCATCCACTTGTGTGAGTACTTCTTCAGTGAACACTGCACTTTTTCCACAGTGATTCCCTCCTGGGCTGGGAAAACCTTTTCTGTGCCTTCTACTGGAGCAAGTGTTAATAACCGTAAGCAGCCCCGACGATGTGGCTGTGAATGTGCACCATGTACAGAGATGTCAGCGGGTGTGTGTTAGCACTGGCCTTGGTAGGATCCCTGTTGAGTTTTGGCAGAAGCTATGCTGCTTTCTCATCCCCTGTCACTGTTGATGTTCTTCTCAGGTTTTCCTTGACTTTAATGAATTCTGGTGCGTGGTCTTCCTGCTTCTCCTGCTCTTTCTCCAGCTGTAAGAAAGAAGAGTCATTATGCATATGAAAGGACAAAAGGGCATCAGGTGCATTAAAACAGGTGGCTTCATTATTGATGGGTTCAATTATTATTGCCCAAAGTTGAATGAGTGTTTAGGGCACATATTGGGGCTCTCTTTTTCCAAGTCATCACACCAGACCTGTATTCTCCCTTAGTCTCTTCTTGTGTCTTGATGAAACATTAATTTCTTTTTTTTTTTTTTCCTTTAGGAAGGGACGTCTCCATCAGAAAAGGAGGGGAAGGGTTCACTTCAGACCTGGCATGGAGGAGGGAGGAGAAGGTTTTAATCCTTCCCAGCAAAGGAGGCCTGTGAGCCTGGGGAAAGCCCTCAGCAGTTGTTACAGTCTAAGGCAGGGTAAGTCATTGTACTGCCTCACTTTTATATGCAAAATCTTTATGGATCTGCCCCCAAACCACCTTGTTTCATATTCCTGGTTCTTCTCTGAGAGTGCTAGACTTTGGTTTTCAAGTGATCGTGGCTTGACTGACATTATTATTGTGTTGTTAATTAAATAAACTGGTTTCATCCATTTGCAGTGCAAATACTGGCAAGCAGAACAGAATGACTTTACTTTCAGTGGTAACAAGCTGCTCCCTGATTTGCACTGGTTTGGGTGAGAGGGCAGGCATGGAGCACCTGGGGCCTGGCTGTGCTGCTGACAAGTGCACAGTGAATATTGCCTTCCCCAGGCATATTTTTGGCCAGGGTACATGTCAGGAGCTGCACCCAAAAACAGTTTAAGTGAGATTGCAGCAATGTTTCTTCCAGCACTTCTGCAGCCTTTTGCACCACACTCAGTGTTCTGAGCACCCCTTTGGTGGATGTTGCAATGGTTTCCATGCTATTTAGGGTGCTTTGAACCGGAAAACACACCCCAGGGACACTGTGTGGGACCCAGAAGAGATCCAGGGCCAGTGGTGTGTGACAGGGGTTCTGGGTGCGGTGGTACAAACATAGTGGAGGGTGCTGCAGCTGCTTGGGGCAGCAGTGAAGGATGTACTGTGGCTCCTGGTTTTATGGAGGGGTAGCAACACTTGGTTTGAGCCTCAGCCAACCCATCTCCCTTGTGCCTTGTGATGGGTGGTTAGGATAACCCAGGGATGGCTGAAAGCTTAATTCTACCTGATCCAGCCTCTGGTGCCTCTTTAATAGCTCTTTTTCAAAAGGAGACTGTAATTTCTTTGCCTCTTCCTCTTCCTTCTTCTGTTTGATGAGCAGGTCTCGCCGTCGGTGCTCAAGCACCCGCTGCAGCTCTGGCTTGCTGTCCACGCCCAAACCTCTGTGGATAAAATGCAGATAAATCAGGGTCAGAGTGCCTACACCCCGGGGTGTGACCAAATGCCAGCCTGGCAATCCCAAAATCCTTCTCATTCCTAAATGGAAACATGGGAGACCTGGTCCACAAAGCAACCCTGGTCTATAGATCCATGCACAAGGTTTGAGGGTGATACAACGCTGCAGGGATGGTGCTTTGGGCTGCCTGTCTGGGGTGGGCACAGTTTACTGTCCCTGTATGGCATGTGTGGTGCTGGGAGTTCTGTGGATCCCACTGCACTGGGGCACTACAGCTTTTTTGTGTCAGATGTGGAAACGAGATGTTCCATTGGCTCCTGCTCTTGCTGGTTTTAGTGGTGTCAGATATGGATTCGGCTGCATTGAAGACATTTGAAATAATGACGATTTTTTTCCCACCAGCAGGGGTAGTCATTGGTCTGCAGTAATTGTCCTGGCAGCTCCTTTCCTCCCCGTGCATCCCATCTGAAGCTTTGCTTCATCTGAAGCCTTGCTTTGGAGCTGAGGGCTGGCAACGCCCCTGTTGACATGGATAGTTTGGGTCAAGAGGCCAAAATTTTCTCCTTGAAGCTGGAGGGTTTGCTGATGGTGCAGGTGCCTGGCTCCCCTTTGTCTGCCTGAAGCATCTGAAGTGAATCCCTGTTCTGTGAGGGGTGGAATCATGGAAAAGGAGACACAGCAAGGCCGTGCAGGCAGGCATGGTAAAGAGATGGTAGAAACTCTCTGAACAAATTTCAGAAACCTCACACTTTAGGTATTGCCATGCCTGAATTTAGACACTCAGATTTACCTCCTGCAGCTGACCCTGACCACTTTCCCACTGGCTTCTTCCCCACTGGAAGCATGTGGATAGTTGTGGATGGTGTTTGGTGTTCCTGTGGGTGAAGGTGTGTTTTGAGCCGAGGAGGGACCTTCCCCATGCCTGTGCTAAGGGCTTGCCCAGGGCATGGCAGGCTGGGGAGTGCTATTAGTGCAGAACTCCTTCTCAGCACCCGGGGGGCTCTGTTGACCAAAGGCTGGTTGGTTTCAGCTAAGATCATTTGAGCAGAATCATCAAACCTTGTGGGCGAGGGATTTCTTGGCAGATGCTTGGTGGTACCTCACATCACGAGAAACTGAACTGGCACGCAGGAGAGAGAAACACTCTCCAGATGCAGCAAACCAGACCTCTCTGTTCTGTCACAATGTGGCTGGGGACCAGTGCTTGCATCCTTCCAGTGACAGGTTTAATGATACTTCTGATTGTAATTTCTTTTGCTCTATGACAGGACAAACTTCACAGCAACATCAGTGAAGGCAGCCTTAGCCTTGGCCCCAGAGCTTTCGCGATGATTGTTCAAGGCAGGAACAGCTTGGATGCTGCAAAATTGCATTTCCCAAGGCTTGAGAGAAGGCAAACCTGACTTGGCTTGCTGGAGACACAGCGTGCAATGTTGCCTGTGGATTTGTTACTATTCTTTGATTTAATCAGCTGGTGTTGTTAGTGCCCAGAGGTGTTGACTAAGATAAGGATTTTGTTACACAAGCTGCTGATTTGAGTTGCTTCTCCCTGCTGCTTGAGGGGAAAAAAACAACCGAAGTAGACACAGCAGCAAGTCATAGATCCCCCTCTCTCTCCTTCTCCCCACTCTCCCTCTATAGTAACATGTAGCAGGAAGCAAAACTGGTGGCGTTGAGTGTGGCAGGAAACCAGCAACGATGGGTTATTGTTTGCAGTAGGGTTTCACATACTTGCTGAAAAGTAGCTGGGAAGTCAAAGCCAAATCAGTCCTTAAACTGAGGCATGAGGGGGGGCAGAGGGTGCAGAATGGCTGCAGTGGAGCGGCCTCCTGGCAGTACCTGATGGGACATGTGGATGTAACAGTGGCAGGCACAGAACTGGAAAAATAAAGAGAGATGATGTACTTCGTGTTTTGCCAGTGTGAAGTCCAGCTCAGTCTGATGCCGTGGGGTCTGCACCCCGTCTGCTGCTACTCACCTCTGCTGCTTGTGTTGCAGGGATTTCTTGTTTCTTTGTTCCATCGCGGTTAGACTGGAATAATGTTCTTTGAGATCAAAGCCAATGCTGGTGGGTGACCCTTTAAACTGAGAAGTATCACTAGGGAGGAGATGGTCACTCTCAAGCCAGAGAGTTTTAAAAATATCTGGCTGGTATAGTTACCTCTGCCTTGATGCCAGAGAATGGTCCCTGTAATTCCTCTGATTCTGGGAAAATCAAATCAAACCCAAGCCCAGCCAGAGCCAGTATTGATTAATGCACCCCACTGGCAGGCTTGATTGTTCCCTGAATTAATATACATGTCTGGTTCCCAAGATGACTGCAGTCCTTCAGAACAGAGGCTGTGCTCCTTTTAATTAGGCAGCCAAAGAGCTCTTGTGTCAGGGTATTTCAGGGCATTCGAAAAATGTCAATATAAAGCCAGCAGATTTCTTGCTGTGCTTAAAAGCCTCTGAGCTGAATATGATTTTATTGTGCTGATGTTCAGACAGTTTCTGTAAAGGAATGATACGGTTGTAGGTTCTCAGTCACTGGTGTGGTTTTCCTGATGTTGCATCTGTACCCCCAAAAAGTTAAATTGGAGTGATGGGGTAGGAAGTCAGGAATATGAATTCTAGCCTGCTTTTACCGATTTGTTATTTAGGCAATCAGTGATTAACCTTCTTCTCATGCAGATGATCTCACCCTAGTGCTCCCCCAGCTTGCAATGGCTCCATCCAGCCTGCACTTCTTCCTGCCTCTGGGTTGACCTTCAAGCACACAGGAATGATGTACATTGCTGGGGACTTTGCAAGTCAGTGGTGGAGATAGAAGAACCAGAAAACCTTCATGTGACACCAAGAGTGGGGCTCTAGGGATGCCTTGCATCTTCCAGTGCCTGTGGCTCTGAAAAGTGCCAGCTGATGCCTCAGGATGACAGAGCAGGGGCTTTTTGTTCTGCTTTTGTTTTAAAAGAAACTGTCACATCACAGAAAAGAGGAAAGGTCTACAGCAAGTTTTATGTTTACAAGTGAAGGGATTTATCTTTCCCTGTGCAGCTGTGCCTCAGCTCCTGAGCTCCGATGGCTCAGCACCTCTTGGACTGTCCCAGTGGTAGGCTGTTACCTCATCTTACCTTTTGTGGTTCATCAGCAGCTCTCTGTGCAGCTCTTGATGGCTCTTCGAGGCTTTTACAGGATTTAGGAGCTTTTTAGGTTTGATGAGGTCTGGGTTTCCATCTATGTAATCTGGGTGAGTCAGGATATTCCCACCATCTGGTCGCTCCCGTTGAATTTCAGTGTACATCGATGCTGGAAGAAAAAAGAGGTGTTTGCATAAGAAATCTCACTCTGCTTGGTGTTGGAACCCACTGGAGCTCTCCTCTCCTGGGCAAGAGAGAGGAGAAGAGATGGTGCCTGTCCCAGCTGCTTGACACCGCGTCAGTGTCTGAGTGCACGTGCCTTCATGTGCTGGCGTGGTTTTTTTTGGGGCTTTAAAAAGATTGCCTTTGAGTGGTTCGTAAGAAACATATTAATTAGATCACTTAAATTACTTGCCAGCCACTCGCTTCAGTGGCTGCAGCATTTAGTGCCAAGGATTAATTAATGCAAGATAGGTCTGACTAAAACTGGAAGCAGCCATGGATGTGGCCTTTGCTGAGCTGCTGCTTTGGGTGTCCTGGCCGAGGCCGCCAGTCCCTTGACACAAGGGGATGCTGTGGGATTTGAGGGCTTCCTGAAACACTGGCTTGAGGAAGTGCTGCAGTATCTGAAACTTCTCGACTAGGAAAGATTTTGCTGATATCCTGCTGACCTATTCATCAGGATCGAGCCCCATGCCAAGAAAAGCACCATTCGCCCGTGCAGTCTGGAATCATGCTGTAATAATTTGTATGTTGGATGTAAGAACAGGAGCCTACTGTTTTGGAAGGGATGGCAGCTTGGATTTCAGGCAAACTGCAGGGCATGCTCACTGTTGGTGTTTTCCAAGTCCTCTACATTTTCTCTTTACAATAAACCCTATACAAAGTGAGTGCAAAGCACACGTTATATGACAAACTGCATGTGGTGGGCTGTGTCTTTAAATGCAGAGCACAGTGGATCTGCCTCCAATTATTCAGTGTACGGTCTAATCAAGGGCTCAGAAAGAGCAATTTATTCCTGACTATTCACTTGAACAATTTGGAAGTTTACCAGTAGGAACAAAAAGTCCCAGGAAAAGGGTGTAGGCAGCTTCAGGTCTTTAAATGTCTCATTATTAAAGTATTTTTTGGGGCCTAGGGTGAAGTTATATGAGTTGATGGAGCTGCAAGGAAAACAGTAATGCTGCCGCTTTCTCGTATTTCAATCTCATATATAAAAGGAATAAAACCTTTTAAAAAGAGAAATCAATAAAAAAAGGCAAGAGAAAGCAGGCTAGGTCATTCTTTCATAGTCAGTAAGTACTTATCAAATGTGAAGTGGATTGCAATCAAATGGGATTGTGTAAGGAATAATACTGCTGAAGAAATGATTCAATATCAAGCAACTTCTCATTGTGGCCAGTGCCCTACTGCTTTGGGAACAAAAGAAAACAAATCAGAGCTCATTACAGGAGTGTAATTGGGGTGAATAGTTCGGTGCACATTTAAAGTGTGTTTGGAAGCTGGGACCGGTGATTTTTTTGGTATCAAATTATTTTCCTCTAGGATCACACATCACTGCTGGCAGAAGGGAAGGTGGCGTGGCTTGATGTTTGGTAGCAAGTGCCAGGCTGACTGAAACCCCTGCAGGGCCGGACTCCTCAGGCTGAAACTGGGGGCTCAGTGTTGCCTTCCAGAGAGATGCAAGGACTGAAGAACAGCCAAGGGTTAAGGCAGCGCAATTTCATGTCTAATTCTTGTTAGATGAAAGCCAGGTTTTGAACAATGAGAAAAACATATCAGATTTTCACTGGGATAAAATTGCTTTGATTTTTTCTTGTACTTCTTCCCTTTTTTGTTCTTTCTTTTTTTTTTTTTCTTTTTTTCTCACAGAGGAAGAGAGAGTCAAAAAACAAGGAAGGAAGGTACAAAAGCAAAGGTTTGTTTTGGCATGAATGAAATGGCTGAGCTCCTATTTCAAATGGCAAAGCTATGTCTTCATTCTTCAAACAAAAAAGTCTCTCCATGGAGTAACTTAAATAAAATGCCAGGTGTTTTTAATGGTAACACTGTTTTTGAACAGCTATACTAATGGACTAACCTCAATGCCACTGTGTCATCCCGCTGCCCTTTCCGGCTGTTCCCGTGTTGTTGTTTAGTCCAGAGCTGCCTCCAGTGACACAGATGCCCACACTGGCTTGTGTGCTGAGTACCAAATCCTGACACATGTCAGGAGAAGGGCTGAGGCATATCCATCTTGGATTTGTCCATCTTAAATCCGGCTGTTGTTCTTTGCTAGGGGATAATGCAGCAAGCAGCAAGCGTGGAAGGATTACACAGCCGACCAAGCCTGAAGGACCAGCCTGGATGCTGTAAATGGCTGAAACTTGAGTGACTTTGGTATTGTTTTCTGGACTGAGCAGCTCCTCGTGTCCTGTTGCTAAGCTTGTGCCAGCTATTGGGGCACTGGGGCAGCACTTTTGCTTATAATGTTTTCCCCTGGCTTCATGAGTGGAGTTTGGGTTTCCTTTTGCAGCTCAGGAGTGGGAGTCCCTTCTCCCCTACCCCAAAATCCAGATCCCGGGTGATTCACTTGGGGTAGGCTGCCCCATATCCACATAGGTCTAACACTCAGCAGTGTACAGCCCCATGGCACAGTGTCATCCAGCCCTTCAGTCTGGTCTTGTGATGTTTTCTCCAGACACCCAGGATGATCAGAGAAGATGTTTTTATGGGGGTGGCATTTCACAGAGGCCCATTCTCTGCCCAGAAAGGGATGCCCATATGACAAGAGCAGTTTGGTCATCATCTGGCCCTACTGGCAAACCTCTCCTGAGATGCTCTAATTGGAAAATCAGTTCTCAAATGACACAGACAGCAGAAATAAAACACTGTGAGCTATGTTTCCTTTCTAGATTTCAGCCAAAGCTGAACACTGACCTATGCTGCAAAAGCAGCATTGAGAGCTTTGCAGGTTAAGGATGCAGGTGGAATGGACAAATGTGGAGGGATGTGCAGAGTAAAGGTGAGCGTGTCACAGGAGGTAGGATGTCAAGCAGAGCTTGGCAAAACAAAAGTCAGGGAGAGAAGGCGTTTCACATGAAAACCTGCAAAAAGCAGCTGGTGTCCTGCTGTACCATCCATTCTCCTGTACAGGTGCAAGTAAAGAGGTGCTGGGCAGGAGCCCAGACCTCCGCCCTGCAGCTTTCTAAACCCAACAGTTATGGATTAATTTTGTTTCCAGCCTCTGAAGGTTTTCCCCTTGTAAAGAACAGCTGTAGCCATGTAGACAGCCGTAAGCAGAGCTGCACCCCTCAGGTTACCTGCCCTTTCCAGGGCTTTAATCCTCTTAACATTCCTGGGGATTATTTCCATCCCGGCAGGATGGTAGAGCAGGCTGCCAGAGGCAGTGCAGGGAGCAGCACATGGTCCTGATGCAGAGGGCAACCCAGCACTGAGAGACAACTTGCTTAATCCTAAGTAAATGCTCTGTGAAGGGCATCTCCTCCAAGTGAGGGAAAACCAAAAAGCAGCAGCTGCAAAGGGAAGGGTAGCTCAACTCTGGCCAGGCCAAACCCTGGGCATGAGCTAGTCCTCCACTTCTCTTCCTCCTCCTCTTCCTTCTCTTCCTCCTCCTTTCCAGGAGCAGGCTAAAACCTCTCTCCTTGCCCTGGGCTGCCCAAAAGTCACTCAGAACCCTGAGCAACATATCTTGTGTTATGCTCCTAGTAGAGTATATTTAATATACGTTTGCAAAATTCAAAGGCATTTAGTGTTGCACCAAAGCCGCCTTGTATCCTGTTCCTCAAAACAATTAGGGCTGAGCATAAACACAAGTGAAAACAATTTGCCCCAGGATTTCAGACTGATTAGTGCAACTTTCCCAGGAACTGGGGGATTTATAAGCATTACCAGGCAGTCGGAGCAGGAATTTGGGCTTTGCTTTAGGTTAGAAGAGACCAAGATATTAAAACGTTGGTTTTGTCCTCTAGCCAGTCCCACACCCTGGGGCAGGAGGGTGGCTGGTCTCTGGGCCATGTCAAAGATGCTGAAAATTCCCTGTGGGCTTTCCTAGAAAACTAATCAAGACTGGGAGCTCATTTCACAGGTACAGTTGAGAGAGGAGATAACTCCACATGTGAAGTCTAAGTATCTGCCAGAGTCCCTGGCATCCTCCTTCTGGCAGTCTTGCTTTTTACTAACAGAAAAGCATCTGGAAATGCACCTTCTCTAGAAAGCCTCAGGTTTCTAGAAATGAGGGAAGGGAAAATATCTAAAAGTAAGCAAAAGCCTGAGTGTGTCAAAGAAAACAGAGCTACTTTTTATAAGCAACGCTCCAAAGCAGACCTATTTAAAAGGTCACACTGTCTTTCTGAGCACAGCAGAAGATATTAACATGCACATGTATTTTTTTGGTTATATCTTGCCAAGAACAATATAAAAATGTCCAACACCTTTTGCTGATTTATGATGGTGGCCAGGGAGTGCCAGAGCAGAGCCTTGTTCATTGATCTACGTCTGAATCATGCAAAAACAGACACCCTGCTGTAAATCCACTGCAGAGACCTGGCTTGATTTACACCTCCAGCACCATAAATAATGACAAAAAGCAGCATGATAGCAGTCTGTCTCCCCTTACGCAGACATGAATTACATCAGGTCTTGAAGATGATAGATCTACTCCCTGAGAAACATTTTTGACTGGGTCCCTACTTGCCAGCTGCAGGAGAAAAGATGCCCTGTCCTTACTCTCAGCATAACCCCAAGCTGTGTTTCAGATGCACTGATATCTTTATATTCTCATTTTTCTTTTTCTGCTCAATGCAAAAGAAGACATTCCTTGAATTGTTCCAGAAGTCAGAAGGCATTATTTTGGGAATGGGATCCATACTCATAGGACATTACTGTCTGTAATTCTGTGAGACCCTGCTACTTGGTAGAGGGGATGAGACTGGGCAAAAACCTCAGGGATGTCCAAGGTCAGAGCTCTGGATCTGGGTTTGTAAAACCACTGACCCAAGGACTGCTTGCTGGGCAGAAATGATCACTTAAAACTGTGGTTATGGGGAAGAACCTCTGGTTTCCTGGATGCCTGGTATTTATTAATGAATGTGTCTTTTTTAAAAGACCAAGGGATTAATGAAGTGCTGCTGAAAACAGCTGGTCATACACGTCCTGCAAGTCAGATGGCTGCAAAACCAACACATCAGGACGGGTCAGCAGAGCTGGTTTAAAGCCATTTACAGAAGTAACCCGAGGCTGGGAAATAATGTGAGGTTCTGACACTTTTAAAAGTTAACAAACTTTTAACTGCAGCTCAGGAGGAAACCTTCCCTTTTCTGGGCTACAGACCCTAATAGCATCAGCTCCCTGCGGTGAGGGTGCCATCCCTTACAGCCCTCTTGGGAAGGCTGAAAGGAGTGGGGCCTGTCCTCACTCCTTGCAATGGCTTGCACGTGCAAGTGGAGGTGTGTGGGGTCTTTAAACTGGCCTCTGTTACTTTTAAACACTGGCACACTTCTGCCTGTTAACCAGGTGTTCACTTTTTTTTTCATTTTAGGGTATGTCAATGCGTTTGTCAATGCATTTCCAATGTCTGAAGTGGAGCCAGAGTTCGGCTCTATACCTTTTCCTGTGAGACTGTCATGTCAGACAAGGTTATGCTGTGTGTTAAGTCCTACAAAGAATGAAGCTGGAAGTTTGTCTTTTGTTTTGGATTCTTCAATTGATGACATTTTCTTATTTGCAAGATTTTTCTAGTGTTAGTTAATTGTGTTTTGGAAACACAGAATAGCTGGGTTGGCAACATGGGTCAGGGAAAGAATTGCATGTTGGTCTCTGAAAGCCCCAAAGCTTTGTGTGCTGAAAGCACCCTTCAGGTGTTTATCTGCATGGTCGGTGGGTTCAGGGCATAGTGAGGTTCCCAGGTGCCAACTTAGGTGAGTCAGCTGTGGGTGCTGCCTGACAGGAAGGCTCACAGTGTCTGGATGCCCTTTGGTGAGTGAGTCCCTGCATCTGAGCCCACAAAATATGCCCTATCACCCCAGCTAATCCATGTGTTGCTGCTACACAGCCGATCCCAGAACAAAATACCTGTAATTCACATTAGCTTAATGACTGCTGTGGCTTACTGCCCTGGTGATGGATGATGATGAGGTTAATAGTGATTATAATGATAATAATAATAGTGATAATAATGTGAGCCTAAAGATTGGCAGATGCTAACCACTACCCTCCCTGGGTGAGATGGCACCAGCTCCCATCCTCACCGTGATTTTCCTCTGCTCCCGTCGTGCCGGCAGGTCGGGAGCACCTCATACCGACGGACCTGGCACGCTCCCCCCTGCTTGTCACCGGGCGATTGCATCAGTGATAAATGATACGCGTGCTCTGGAAAGGAGGCAAAGAGCCTTTGTCTGCTTTTAATCTATAGTTTTAAATAATTAAGCAAGGCTAATTCTGGTATTTATAATGCAATAGGGTGAGTGTAACTCGATGTGGCCGCCATGGGAAGCAGTTCCCAGCTATCAGGTGGCTGCCTCGGGGCAGCAGGTGCACACAGCCCGGGTCCCCTCACCTTCGCTCAGCCCTGACGGTCAGGAATAAAGCCCTTGAGGTCATGGGGTCAGAAAGGGAGAGAAAACCCTAATGGAAATATAAAACAGGGCTGGGGGAACACATCCCTGCAGCTCCCAGCACCACTGTCAAATGTCAACACCGTTCCTACCTCTGCCTCTCTTCTGAGTGCATGCTGGGGATGAGGCTTCTCACCAGTACAGCCAGTGCTCCACACCAGTAAAGCCCATGCTGCTCACCAGTGCAGTCTGAGCTTCCCACCAGTACAGCCAGTGCTCTCCCACTGTTACAGCCAGTCTCCCCAGTTCAGCCAATGCCCCTGGTCCTGCTCACCCTTGCAGAGTCCCGTGCCAGCACTGCAGACCCCAGGGCCGGGGTCCCCCATTTATACCAGCACCAGGGGGCACAGAGCAGGCACTGGGCTCAGGCCAGGCTGCCCCTGTGTCACCACCTGCAGTCAGCCCAAAGGCAAAGGACTCTGATGTCATCAAGGTCACTAAGATTTTCACTCAAGCATGTGTATTTGGAAACGAGAAATCTCATCAGATTTGAGGCTTGCTGAGTGGTCTGGGGTGTAGAAGTTACTGGCTGGAAATGCTTGTGCTGTCAAGCAGCAGCAAGTGCCCCTTTGCTGTCAGGCAGGACTATCTGTGCTGGTTAATCATTTCATTTAATTACCTTGGACTGTGATAAGCAAAGAAGGCAAGGTTGAGATCTCACTGTTAGCAGTCACCAAGACACCTCATGCCTTTTCCAAGCAGCATGTGGAGCACTTGTTTAGTTTTGTTAGGCAGTGGCAGATGCTCAGCAGTCCTTCTTGACAATCATAAACTTACTTTTAATCTCTCATCAAATATTTGCTCTGTCATTTGCCTGCCTCTGACAGAGATGCATGACAGAGATGCACACCAATCAGTAATGAATACTTTAAGGTAGTTCAAAGGTATTTTGTTAAATACAGAGAAAATCCTCCCATGTTGATTTGCAGGCATTGTAGTAGCCCCCCGTCCAGCCCAATGCCTCTCCAAGAGGAAGGTTTGAATTGCAGCATGGGTTTACAAAGGGAATTTCTTGCGGGATATGTCTGGAAAGGCACAAGCAAAAGGTGCAGCTTCTCAACCAGCTGCTGAAGTATTAAAGTAACATGATATCTCAAATAAAATTAAAACAGGGTCCAAAGTCACCTGTGCGTAAACATGTATGCAGTGCAGAGCAATCCCGTGGGACTCAGCAGCCCATCCCACAGGAGGGAGCGGCAGAGAAGTGGGGATCCCCCGGGGCAGTTTGGGGGACCCTGAGCTTACCTGATTTCCGCAGCGTGGCCCTGGGGATCCCAGGGGGCAGGTGCTGCCCCGCGCCCCACGACATGGGGCTGTGGGGGCTGAGGCTGCCGCTGCTGCCTGGCTGCTCTTGTGCCTACGTGACTTTTGGCCGGGTCCAGCGAAGCTGCCTGGCTCCTGCCAGGTCTCTGCAGTGGGAGCCTGGACGGGAGGTCACGTGGAGGTGGCTGCTGCACCGGTGCTCCCTCCTTGCTGCTCCTGCCACCTCTCAAGGACCCCACTGAGGACTGGAGCTCAGTTGGCAGCAGCCGGTGGCCTTGCTTCACTCCTCAGTGCTGGTCCCAGAGGTCCCTCTGCCGCCCTGCAAACTTGTTCCCTTTGCTCTTTGTTGCCAGATGATGTTTTCCCAGGATGGATGAACAAGTTAATCACTCTTTCTCCTCAAAGCAAACAGCTCCGTCCCTGCCCAGGCGCCCGAGCTGCCCGCTCGGCACAGCCGCTGCTGCTGGTGGAGAGGTCGTGTCCCTGCTTCACAGAGGACGATTTCTCCTCAACGTGCCTTAACCACTCTCCTGGAGAAATCAGATCGCCCCAGAGGAAGCCGCACGCCCACTCTCTTTAGCAACCACTGCAACAGCCAAGCCGGCACCAGGGCAACCGCTCGAGTTATCGTGATTATTCCCTGGCATGTTGCAACACTCTGTCATCAACCAACTGCTGCACGGCCCAGGGGAGCAGCTGCTGCACCCCAGGGGTAATAGCTGCAAGAGAGAGAAGCAGCCCCTACATGGGGCCATGGGTATCCTGGTGGCATCAGAGCTGTGTGATGCCACATCATCGCCGCCCCAGGTCTTGTCCAGCTGAGATGCAGCCCCTGCCTGAACTGGGCTTCTTGTTCCCATCCTCGCTGTGGCTGGAGGTACCATGTTGGCTGTGAATTGCCACAGCCTGGGTAACCAGAGGCTGCAAAGCTGGGGGACGAGAAGCAACCGCCCCAGCAACTCATTTTGGCTCTTAGGTGGATGCTGTGGTTCAGTCCTGTCCAGGTTGCCCAGTGCCAGCCTGCGGATGCCCAGTGTTCCAGTCCCAGGAGGGTCATGGATGGAGCACAGCCAGAGGAAGGCATAAGGAAAGCTGGGGGGCACTTCTGAGGTGCCCAGGCACCTTCACACACCCTGGCACCCATGGTCTGTCTTGACCATGTCCTGGCCTGACACTCCTGACTCCATGAAAGACTGGAGAAAGAGGCCAGGATGCCAGTGGACCACAGGGGTACTCTTTTACTTATTTTCACATCTCCACAATTTGCTCCTCTCCATGTCCCAGCATTTTCCCCTATTCCAGCCATGTTTGTCAGCAAAAGGCTCAGCAGCACCAGGTGTAAGCAGAAGTCCCAGTCCCTCCCAGTTCACCTCCAAAACTTTATGGGGCAGCACGGGCTGCTGGCACTCACCTGAACCTCCACTCCCTGGTTTCTTGCTCCCACTTGGGCCCTTGGACTGAAGGGAATATTCTTTCTGGAAGAAAAGACAACAGAGGAGTGGGAAAAGACTGTACAGATATTGCTGACAGGAGATGAAACATAGGAGGCGTTGCTGGTCTTTCGCTACTAGAGATTAAAAAAATTGTTATTCTCTCTAACCTCCTGACCAGGAGCTGTTAAATTTAATTGACATGGGGCATCAGATGCAGGAGTCAAGAGGCAGGTTGGTCCACATTCTGCTGTGTGTGGTGTGTGTCCCTGTGCTTGTGTGAGCACAGTCAGCCAGACCCATCCAGCCATGGGTTAAACAGGGGCAGGGTTTGCAATACTCCACACAACTTTTGCCCCTAAACCAAACCTGTGTCGAAGGAGAGGCCTTTAAGTGGGGAGGTTGTGCAGTTTTTCTGCTCAAACTGCAGCCTGCCTCACAGCCCATGTGTGCCCCAAAAGCTTTCCATGGCCAAGCAGACTCCTTTCATGTCACCTATTGCCCCGTGGCCTGGCTGCTCATTGCACACTCAAAAAATACCATTTGGTATTTTGAATGGAAAAAGAAATCGATGCACATCTGTACTAATCCCCTTGGACCATCTTTTAACAGGCTTTGGTTCTGTGAGTTCACTGGAGATGTGTCAGAGGGAAAAGAGCATCAATCTAAACGTGCTTTGAGCTCCCAGGTAAGTGTGGTTACTGCTGGTGGATGTGGAAATGGAAACCATCAACACCTGCTTTTGACTGAGTAAAACAAATCAGAGAAAGGCAAGCTAAATTTTCTGAATATGTTTCTGTCTGATCTGCCCTGGTGCCCGATGATTTGCACATCTGGGCTCCTCTCTGCAGGAAAATGAGTTTGTGGGGTGTTTAGGACCTTCTGTCCTAAAGCAAAGGACTTTTCATGACAAAGCTCTTTTTCTGGGAGCTCCTTGCAGAACAATTATCTTTACTATCTGAATTAGTTAGCAATCTCACCCTGTGCTCCTGTGTCTTTGGGATTAACAAACAGCCTTTGTATTGCCCCGTAGCTCCCTGAATGTTACTGTGTGAGGGCGGTTGATTGCTGGGTGATATTTACTTGGAGTGGCTCCTGCAGACAAGGAGTTGCGTCAGTCACCAACTGCCCCCGTGTTTCTAATGAGTGCTGGGAAGAGGAAAGTCCACAGCAGGGCCCTTGGTACTAGGGCTGTACATTGGATTGACTTCTAGCTGCTGAGTTACTGTGCTAGTGATGCTGGCTGCTGGCTGTCGTCCCTTTAGCCAGTTGCTGTGGCACCAGGAGCTTTATGGTGTGGACACATCTCCTCTGTATTAAAACAGCCCAGAAGTGTCAAGTGAGTGCCCAAGACCAACACTGGCCCTTCCAGGGATGTGTAATGCTGATGCAAATACAAAGACAGTGAGATAACGCTGCCGCCGGGATGGGCTCGCTGTCAGCCTGACTGAGGGGCCTCGGTGCAACTGTGAGTGACAGAGCAGACAGCTCTGCCTGGTCCTTCCTGCCTGGATCTTTATTAAATCTCCACGCTCAGCACAGGGTTGGGAGTGCAGCATTGCTGCCAGTCAGGCTCCTGATCTGCAGGCAAAATTTTGGCTCTGCTAAAGTCGCCCAGGGCTGGACTTGAGGCAGTGTTTTACCTCCTGCTGCAGGGAGGTTCTGGAGGCTGGTTAAACATTTCCTCTGCTGGGTTAATGCTAGATGTTGGCTGAAGTGCTGCTTGTGGTAGTGGGAACTGGCTGGTCAGCCCAACATTCCCTCCCACCCTATGTGCCTCGGTCTTCAGCACAAACTCCGTGCAATCCCATTACAACCTAAGAAGTTGTGCTGATTGCTCTGTGGTGGTGACCTTGGCGGTGGCCAAACCAAGGCAGGGGTTGTGTAGGCTGGTCAGAGCTGTGCTGGGTCTCTGATACTGTGTCACCTCTGTAGCACAGTGTGTCTGGTGACAACTCCTGCTAATCTCCTCTTGAGCCATTAGTGTGTTTGCAGAACAGGACGGCCCCTTGAAACTCCCAGGCTCACGGGCAGTTAATGATTGCTCAGATGATGGAGACTTTTGCCTGCTCCCCATGGGACAAAGTGGGTTATGAGACTCTGTCCCCAGACAGCTGGGCAGGGGAACAGGTACCACAGGAGTCAGGGCTAAATTTGTCACAGTGAGGGCTCAGATGGGGAGGGTGTTGCAGTAAATGGGCAGAAAATGCCTGCTATTTCCCCAAACCTCCTGTTTCCATGTGAAAATCACTTCTGCGTGGTGTTGACTGCATCTTGCAGGCAGTAAGAAGGAATAATAAAATCTAGCATCAGATGCTAACACTGTGCCCCTCTGCAGGTGAGCAGGACAGTTCGGGAGTCATTGCTGATGGGAGCAGGTATCACTTCCAATCTGCAGCCAAGATCCTCCTGCGTGGGATCCCCATCCTGCTTTGACCCTGTCAGTGAGGACAATGACCACTTGAGCTGGAATTAGCCTGGTGATTAAATGGGTTAAATGCCACAAAGCAACACAAAGTATATATAGTAAGTAGTCCCATGTTTTGCTTCTAAAGTAACACAGTAACACTGTTTTGTGTTACTCCCAAACATCCTGGACACCACTATATTCCAGCAGGACTCTTGCTGGCCCTGACTCTGATGCACAGCCAAGAGCTCCTGCAGTAAATGTCTGGAGGTAGTTTCACAGGTGTAGGCTGCTTTGAACCATTGCTTCTAACCAGCGTCCTCATCCCTTGCTCTCTGCTCAGGGGGTGCAATGCTCTTACTGCAACTTAAAGCCAAACGCCCTGTGTAAACTATTAATCAGTGTTTGTTACTTGTCCCACGTGTGGGTGCTCTAATATTTACTTGCAGCAAAATTGATAGTAATTTTGAACCATGTTTGTGTTCTGATGAAAGCAGGGAAATGAGCCATCAGTGTGGTCAGAGCACGAGCCATGGAAGAGGTGATGAGGATGACTTCTGGCAGGTTCAGATCAATATAGGTGTCATTAAGGTGCAGTATCAGAGCATCTATATTGTGTCTGTAGCCAAAGTCTGAGCAAATGAATTAGGCAAGAAATTGCAGCAATCAGATCACGGTGGTAAAGATGCATTAAAGTGGGCAAAATGCCACCCAGGCTGAGAACTGATGTGACTCTCCCACAGACCTGGTTTTGGGAGGGAGATGCCATTAACAGGGTTGGAAGTTGCTCAACCTATTTAACAATAGATGGGCTCAAAGAGCTGCTTTGTCCCTAAGGTGCTGTAGCAGCTGCTGACATCGGTGTGCAGTGAATGAACACATCCATTGATTAAAATAGTCTTATTGCTTAACCCAGAGGCTTTGAAAGGAGTTGTCATGACCCAGAACAAGGCACTGATGGTTGGCAGATCGAAGCTAGCACTTCTGTATGTGATGAAGCCACAACATGCGATTTACAGGTTATCCCAATTGTACTCTACCTCTGTTTTCAATTAGCCCCAAATATCCTCTTGCTGCTCCTAGTGCTCTGTATGAAAATGTCTCATATATGCTCCTGGATGCTGAGATACCATCTAAGCTGTTGGTCAAATTTCCTGTTATTACTGAATTCTGGTCTATCTCTGTGCTCATTTGCAGCAGCTTGGACTGATCCAGAGACTTCAGTGAAATCATCCACTGGAAGGAACTTTGGAGGATTAGTAAGACTTTTTCCCATCTGTGATGTCAAAGCAGAAAAATCTGTTGGCTTGATTGTTTTGCTGCAAAGTCCTGCCATGTGAGATGTTGAGGCTTATTTGATTCAGCAAGCTGGTGCACGTGTTTGCTGGGATGACACCGTCTTTTTGTCAAGGAGAAACAGAGAAAATCACCAGAATGCCCCAGCGCCTCATACTGCTGCTGATTCCCTGATGGCCTTGGTCAAATGAAGTGCTGCAGTTTGGATGAATTTCCAGAATTTCTTGAGGGCTAGGAGAGGCAGTATAACACCCTGCTCCCTCCAGAGGTGGCAGACTGGACCTTGTCTTCCTTGTGGAGGTCACGACATAGCTGCTGTCGGGACTGTTGTGAGAAACTGCCTCTTCCTTTCTCTTGCAGAGGCAGAGCAATGCTGTTTGGGAGAGTTACTCCCTGATGGGGAGCTTGACTGTGCACATTCCTCTCTCCCAGCTCATTATGGGACACTGTTATTTTGGCAGGTTTCACAATCAGGACTGGCAGGCACCCAGGAGTCAGTGTCCAGGCACATCCCAGCATTCCTGAGCCAGCAGCTATGAAATCTGGTGCCACAGTGCTGCTCTTGTCATGGGAAGGGTCTTGGCAGGGTCTCTGAACCACCACAGCATCCAGTACTTGCCTCAGGCCAGCCCCACTGCTCCCTGTCCTGGGTTCTGGATGCTCAGCCACCCGTGTCCAGCCCTTCGTGCACACCTGCCCTGGGGGGAGCTGGTTTTTCAAGTGAAGCTGTGAGCTTGTATTACTCCTGTTTCCCGGCCACAACCATAGCTGATTTCACTATTGTATTGCAAAGGACTCTAAGAAATATCAAGTTATTGGTGTAACGTTTCATTACTGGTCTTTTGACCTCTACAAGTCTGCAGCCTGTCTCAGACTGAAGTGAAGCTGAGGGTAGATTCTTGTGGCCACTCTCACAAGAGCAACCAGCAGCTTCAAGGATTTTTTGGACTACATCAGTTTGTAAATTTAGGCTTACAGAAGGAGAGGGGGCTCTCAGTCTGGCTATGGGGCCAGTTTGACATTCCTGCAGCTCCCACACTGCTCTCAGGGAGCACCAGCCAGGTGGCCACTTTGCTGCCTAGTCGAGTAGAAAATTGCAAATGCTTCAAATAGTGCTTAGTGTTATTTTATTCATAAAGAAAACACAATGACACAGATGAGCACCGTGCTGACCTCTGCCTGTCTTTGTCACCAATGCCACTCCCCTCCCAAATCCCTGTGGCCCCAGAAGGCAAGCACAGCCCTCCTGTGGCCATGAAAGCTGGCAGATTGAATCCCATTTCACTGACTGTCCAGAAAAAAGGACAAAATAAACTAAAGCAGGGAGGCAGCAGCATGGGAATGGGGGCTTGCTGGAGCTGACAGCCCTGGGGCAGGGAGCCCCACTGAGCTCCCCACTGCAGCTGAGCAAATGCTGCTCCCCAGCTGCTCCCCAGTGCACGTCTGGCGAGGTGCAATACGACACACTAGAGCTTAGCAAAAAATGTCCCGCAGATTAATGAGAGCAGTCAGTGACAGGGCTCAGCCCCACGGCAGCCGTTGCACAAGGTTCATTTGTCAGCATTCAAGCTGACTGCACAGCCCAACATTCCCCTGTGAAGGGCACGGGGAGGCTCTCGGCACAAACCGGAGTAGCACATCCATCCATCGGTGTGGTGCCGATGGACCTGCTGTTCTCCTGTCGTCCTAAGGAAATCCTCACCTGCAGTTCAGTGCATTTTAACCTGGTCTCCTCTGCAAAGTATGGTGAACACAACACCTCTGCATGCCAGGGCAAAGCCAAATTGCTGCCCTGCTCCCTGTTGGCAATACCTGTATCTCCCACCTCGGTGTTGTCAGCAGCAGTTAAGCTGTTGCTGTGGATAAACCATTTTTTACCTGTCTCAGGAGCTTATTCTTACCCTGTGCTGGAGATGTGGTACCACTGATGAAAGTGAAGGACGGCTCCACTCTTTCTGGGGATGCTGCTGACTGCAGGGGAAGAGCATCAGTCACTGGCACAAAAGGGCTCCAGCAGCTTTGGAGTGAATTGTTGTCATGTTGCAGAGAGACCATTAAGACACCCCAGAGTGCCCTGAAGAATGTTGTTTTGCAAAAGGTGAGGCTTTTGTCACATGATTAATAGGACAATATTTATTTCTGGTACAGTGCCCTGCTGTCCTAGAGCTGCCAGCCTGCAGTGGCATCATCACTCCATTTCACAGCTGGGGACCATATGTTAGTGGCCAAGGATAGGGCTGCCATTAGCAATCTGCTCTTCCGACAGCATCTTGCTGAGCTCTTTACCTACCCAGGGTTACTAGAATAGGTCCTAAGCTTGTAAAAATGGGTTTTGTGAAAAGTAAGGGCAGAAATGCCCCATCAGCCCAAGGTACTGCTGGTAACAAGCTGTCAGGGCAGAGTGGTGTGGTCTGTTCCCTGCGGGCTGCATGTGCCACCTGGGTCCTGTGCAGAGGAAAGCCCAAAGGGAAGAGGTCAAAAGGGAGGAGGTTTGTCAGTTACCTGGGATAAGATGCCACCTTTCAGGCTGAAAATGCCACCATGGGCTGCAAATGGAGAAGGCAGTAAAGGAAGAGGTGAAGCATCCCTGTTATTGCAGGGTTCATGAGGAGGCAGCAGATGCCACTTAAACAAGACCCTCAGGAGCAGAGTGAAGCAGTGAAGCCTTTAATTACTTTAATCTGTTTTTATTTGTGGACTGCTGAGCCATCCCAGAGCCAGCAGCTGCAGCATTTCCCATGCAATGATCTTGGTCTCCCCATGAGCGCGTTGTGCACCTCCCTTCAGTTTGAGCCCTCTCCATGGCTCCCTTGCAACAGGCACCACTGGGCATTGCCAGATAACCTCTGCCCTTGCTCTGGAGGGGCTGGCAGCACGCTCTTCTGCATCCTGCCCAGCACCCTCACCCACAAATCAAACCCCTGTGCCACAACTTGTCATGCACGGACTGGTGAGATGTGCTTGGTCGCCTTACTGGCACGGAGGCTGCAAGTCCCTCTCTGAGTGTGCGTCCCCACGCTGCTTCAGGGCAGTCAGCTGCTAGAGCTGGTGTGGGTACCATGGAGCTGACCTTGTGCTGAGAGTGCAGCACATTGGCTGCTGACCCAGTGCAGCTGCAGAGGCAGCAGAGCAGGCTGGGGGAGGCTCACTGTGTCCAAATTAGTTCTCTGTCTGCACTGAGCCCATACGACCGCTCTCGGGACTGAAATGACAGCCTTTCTGGAGGCAGAGAGTGGGTTATGTTAGGTGTTGGAGGTGGTTTACTAGGGCTGTCTGGGTACTTGGGGTGAACAGGTGAGAAATAAAGTTGTGGTCTCATTCCAGGAGCTAGAGCAGCCCCAGTATAACGAGTTTGGCTTCTGAGGTCTGGGATGCTACAGCCTTTTATTTTACTTTGAAAGCTACAAAAGCCCAGATCAGTGTCTCTGCTTAGAGTCCTCACATCGCCACCTGTGGGATTTCAAAGGGTTGAAGAAAAGGAAGGCAAGAGGCAGATTAAAGTCACCTAAGAGAGCTTCTATAGAGGTTTTGAGACTACTCCTGACCCAGCTCTTCCATTCTGAGTTGTGTGCTATGTCAGACAGATGAGAGGACTTACTTACTGACTTGAGCTGTTATTTTCTGTGTGTATGTTATTTTTGCCCAGAAAGGGGCTTTTTATCAATAATCTCTCCAGTCTTGAGGCACTTTGGGGCTTTACTGCTGGGCCTCTGCAGCTCTCATTCCTGCCCCTCTAAGAAAGGCTCGTTGCAGTCAGCAAACCCTTCTGCCTGAGCAGCACAATACCCCAGGACACTGAAATGTTGTGGTTCCTAGCTGCCATCTGGTTTTTGGATTTGCTCCCGAGGCCAGTGCCACCAGACAGCTGGTGGCATTCAGCTACTCAGGGGCCTTGGCACCTGCAGCCCCTCTTGCTGACAGCAGAGCAGCATCCATGGGTGGTGAGGGGGGTGGCCGGGGCTGCAGTGTCAGAGCAGGCAGGGGCCCTCGGAGGGCTGTCATGCTGCCCAGGCACTGGGATGCTTGGAAAGAGCTGGCAGGGACACTGGCTACTATCTTGCTGAAATACTTGTCTGGGAGAGCCCAGAAAACCCCACTCTGCCCGCTGGTCTGTGGAGCAAGATGTGGCAGCAGCATCCCAGCCTTGGAGGGCTCCATCCCTGTAATGTTCCCTTTCTGTGGGAGAGGGACTGCTGGACCATGGAGCGTTTCTGAGGTGTCACAAGCTGCTTTGTTTTAGGGCTCTTTGTCTTTCTGGGTTGAGCTCTTCTATCCTTTCTGTGAGCAATTTGGGTCTTATTCTTCATTTTGCTTTTGAATCAGTTTCAGTTCCAGCTGTTGCCCACGCTGGTAGCTGAAGGGAAGATGCTGGGGGTGATGGGTCTTGGACCACCTCCTTTGGTCCTGTGTGATTGATGTCCCTGTACCAGAACAGCCACTATGCTGGTCCCTTCATGGCAGCTTCTTCCCTGTGCTCTGCTGCATCAGCATGAAACAGCCCTTTATTTTTCCTCATTACAAATCTCTCCTCTGCCAGTTGTAAACACCACTCCTCTGGATTGCCTTGGTCACTCCTGTGCTTTCCAGAGCAAAGGTCCAGGAATTTTGTTGTCAAGATTAGAATTTCTAAGTTCTTGAATGGTGAGAACCAGCTTTTTCGTCAATCTTGATCTTTCATATAATAATAATAATATGCACTTTTTCAAATTTTCCCATGATTTTTGCAGCCAGTGCTAATCAAGACAAGTGATGGTCCTGAGCTGTAGCTGGAGTTACTTGCTGGGCCTGGTGCTTGGGTGATGCCAAGCTGGATATGTGGATGCTGAGCTGAATTCAGGGCTAGTCCCACAGGAGGAATGTCTGCTTTTGGGTGTTTACTTGTGGGGGGGGGTTTGAGGAAGGGACCCTTACCGAGCATAATGTGATGCTGAAAAAATACAACTGCTGCTTCCTGCCTCCTTCAGGATGGGTGGAAAACCCTGAAAGTCACAACTTCTTCTTCTCTCTCCTCCCTGTGACAGGAGCAGTCAGATGCCTTTTTAAAACAGACCGTTCTGACTGACGAGATTACTGACTTCTACACAGATACTTAGTAGGAACATGACCCTGTTATTGCCCACAGCAGAGCTGCTGGAACAGCAGTGGCACTTATTTGCCTATTTGAGAGCCTCCTGCTAATGAGGGGTAGAGCAATTATTCTGCCTCCTATCATCCATCTTTTTGCAAAGGAATTTTTTAGGGCTTCTTTTTCATTCTGGATCCGAGGGGTTGATTTCTGTAGCCTTCACCTCCCTTATTGTGTGTGAATAACACGTGTGATCACTGGTGAGAAAAAGTCCTGAAGTGTAATTAGGTGTGTTGGTGGAACAGCTTGCCAGAAGCCAAGGTTGCTCTGAAAAGGGGCTCTGCTCTGGACCAGCAGTGCTGGGGTGGCTGAGAGACATGGTGCATGGCCTGTGCCACCTCCCCTGTGCCCTGAAAAGAAGGGTGGGGTAAGTTGTGTTTGTGTGGAAATCCCACCAGCAGCTCCCAGAAATGCTTGTCCAGTCCTGCAATGCTCAGACAGAGCAGTTTTAAAGGATGTTCTCAAAGCCCTGTTTTCAGCATGGGACGCCAGGCAGTGTGGTTGCCTGAACAAGCAGAGCCTCTCTCCCTGGCACTGGCGTGCTGCCTCCTGTTGTTCTAAACCAGCCACAGAGCAAAGCTCCCCGCTCAGCAGCAAGGCTAATCTGGGCTCATCTGACATTAGTGTAAACTGACACTCTTGGGAATTTGGGGACAGAAAACTTTCCCTGGGGAAACAGCCACTATGCAAACCCTGCCTTGAGAAACAGTGGAGAAAAGCAGTGGAGAGGTGCAGGTGCCTGGAAACCACCTCCTCCACTGCCGGAGGGGGGGGACTGGAAGCATCTGCCTGGCACCCTGGGGAGCTGCTGCTGGGGAGGCTGCACTTGCAGGATTATCTGAAGGGGGTTTGCTGAGGTTAGAGGGATGTCAGCCACACTCCTGTCCCCAGTGGGGCCCATGCCCTGCAGAGCAGAGGAACAGGCAGGGAATCAGCACCAGCTCTGCAGCACCTCTGAACCAGCCCCCAGCAAAGTCCTTGCCTTCACTTCAAGCAAAGGGTCTGTGTCTTGATGGAGCCCTGCTGTTGGCTTGGGCCCGCAGGACACTGGTGATACCAGAACAGGTTTTCTGGGAATAGATGCAGCCTTTGAAAGTAGAAATGTCCTTGGAGCCATGCTGGCAGCTTTTCCGGTGCCTTTTGTTGTGGAGCTGGGGATTGCGTTGCACTCCACAATCCACTACTGTAATCCCCTTGGAGTCCTGTTCTGTTTTAAGCTTAAAAGGGGTGCAGCTGAGACTGCTAATGCAGGCGGTGCTGGCGAGGGGTGCAGAGCTTTCATCCTGCTTCGTGCTCCCCTGCAGGTCCTCTCTGAGCTGTAGCTGATGGATGGGGTCATGCCTGTCAGGTCCCTCTGTCCTGAGCTGTGCTGGTTCTGCAAGGTCTGGGGGAAGGACAGTTTTTCTGCCTGTCACCCGGACCCAAGCTGGTCCTCAGGAGGGCTGGATCCTGCTTTCATGCCCACCCTGGAAAGGCAGCAGAAGGAGCTGTCTTGTTTTCATCCCCCATCAGCATCAGCCTAAGGGTAAAGCACCGACCCAGGAGCTGCCAGTCAGACATCCCTGCTTCGTGCCAGCTGGGCAGTGGCACAGGCTTTTGTCAACCCAGGCAACATTTGGGAGGCTGAAATGAGAGTGACATCTCTGACCTTTTGGTACCCGTGAAAATAAAACTGTCTCAGAGCTTTTTGGAGCTTCCAGCAAGCTGGTGTGACGGGAGAGCCCAAGATCCCGGCAGTGTTTCAAAGCCAGGCCATTCAGTGCCGGGCTGCAGTGAGATCAGGGTGTTTCAGAGAGAGGGAACAGTCGGGAATGCTGTCCAAAAGCCGTCTGGTCTGATGGTCAGGAGGCTGGCATGGACTGCTTTGTATGCAGCAGGGCTTAACCAGGTGGCGCTGAGCCAAGCCTGACCTAACCAGCTTATTTCCCTGCTTCCAGTAATGCCTGTACAAATGCGCCGGGGCCTGAAGGTCACAGCCACGTGAGCAGGGGTCCAGGGATTAGCTGTGGGCAGAGCGTGGCTCCTCCTGGGTGTGTTGTAGCCCTGAGCCCGGGGAACAACCATGGCACCCCTGTGTGCTGGAGTCAGTGTGGCATTGGCACCTCGGGTGGGTGTTGGAGAGGCAGGGAGCTGGCTGGGAGCGGCACCTCCTGTACCCGGCACTTCTTGAAAGTCCAGAAAAATAGGTCAATGTTTACTTCACCTCTGATTTCCCTTCTGGGTCTTGGTCACACTGGCCAGTGGGTTGCCTTTAGCATGTTTTCCCTGCAAGAGTATCTATCTCTAGTTTTGGAAGAAAGTCCAGCAAGTTCACAAAATTCTGCAAGGCACCTGGTTTGGAGGTGCCCACACCTCTGAAGGCCAGAGCCATGCTCAGCTGAGCATGAAAGGTCCCTCCTGCAGCAAAGGGCCACTGCTGTTCCGATTCCAGTAGGAGTTACTGACCTAGTGTGGTGCACAAATGTGTTTCTCTTAGAGCTGGGAGATGAGCTATGGGAGTCTAATTCCAGGTCAGGGGATCACGACTGAATGGTGACGCATCTCTAGGCACTGATGTCATCAGCCATGAAAGGTAAATGACATCTAACAGCATCCTCAGCACAACCATCTCTAGCTGCCTCCACAGAGCTCTGACTTCATAAAACTCTGTTTCTATTTGGGGCTGTTTGACCACCCTCCCCAGGGGATTTGGAGGAGAGGGAGATACATGTGGGTGCTGTGGGACCTGACCCAGCTCCTCCCTGTCCTGGGAGCGAGCTGGCAGCAATTCCCAGGCCAAGAAACACTTAGGGCTTGTTCTGTACTGCACCTGTGGGAGACAGCCTGGAAGTTGCCTAACACACTCGGAACAAACCTGATGGTTCTCCCCAGAAAAGTCAAACTTTGTCCGTCCTATTGCAATGCTCTGATCCCCTCCTCACTGTCCTGAAAAGCCCAGCAGGCCCTAGAGCTGAGCCCATTAGATGGAATTACTTAATCCGGCCCTGATGAGTGGCACCCACACCCAGGAGCGGGTCCCTTCCCCTCTAATCCCTCGCTGCCATCAGCCGCCTTGCACGCGCGGGGCAAAACAAGCACCACGTGAGCAGATGGTGCCTTCTCCATCCTCCCGCCACCACAGCCCTGAATAAAACTGCCCCGTTACCTTTTTCCCGTGAGACGCCCCCATGGTCGGATGTGTTGGCTCTGCTCCACTCTCTGGGGTGTGGGACCGGCCAGCTCCCTGTGGTCACGGCTCCGTTACTCCTGGGGGGATAGGCAGCTGGGCAGCTCCCGGCCCCTCGGCGGCTGCTGCGGGGAGACGTGGGTGAAATCCAGCCTGTCTGTGGTGGGGTCGGGCGGGAAAGCTTGCTTTTCCTCCCTTCTTCCAGCACGTGGAGAACTCATTTTCTTCATGCACCTAAAGGCTGGCTCGCACCCAGGCTCTGCCCGGGCACAAAGGCAGCTTTCATGCTGTGGATGCCCGGTTTCTAAGCCGGGATCCGTATTTTGAGAGGCTGTGGAAGATTACAGTAATTGCACTTGACAGGGCAAGATGTCACAGGATGCGGATTCGCCCAGCTGTGGGCCCAGCACCCGCAGGTCCTTGCCTGTGGCATCTTTCCTCGATGTTCCTTTGGTGATTTGCTGAAATAAACACCAAAAAATAAAGGAGGATTATCCCTCTGCTATGTGTCTGCATCCTGGCTGTTGGCTCCTGTTGCAGCACTGGATTTTGCAAACTTTGCTCCTGCAAACACCCCCGGCTGCCTCTTTGCTGCTGCAGCGTTGGAGCCTACTGTGACCTCAGGTGAGCCAGATTACCTGAAGCTGCATTCTGGCAGGCTGGGCAGATCAGGCTTGTGTTTGGTGAAGACTCTGGGGGATGTGGCACAGTGAAAACCAGCCAGGTAGGTGCTTGTCCCCTCAGTAATACGGCTTTCAATATACCAAGGCACAGGAAAACCTCATTTGAGGATTGCTGTCCTTGCACCCACTGTCCTCTTCAGATCTTCTAAAATATTAGCAAGTTCAATTTGACTCCTGAATCCATATTTGTACTCTGCCTCCCAGTTTCCGGATATTTGAAAAGCAGTGATTTATTTATCAGGACACATGGACTTTGTCAGGAATGGCTCTTCAAAACACTGGCTGATACTGAAGATCCCCGCACAAGAGTTGTACTTTTAGCTCTGTTTCTTGCAAATAGTGATGTACCTTAGTAACTGCTCCATGATGGATTCAGAGCTAGTTTTAACTGCCTGTAGTGTGCTGAAACATAAATTTCCTTTACTTTGGCTCTCAACCAGATTTCTAATGTGCATTGCGAAGGGGTAGGAAGAGTTTCCTGCAGCTGAAAGGGGCTGGTTGTTTTCAGGGCTGTAGTTGATGCTCTGGTTTACCCCGTGCAGCCGCCTTTACAGCTCTTGGGCTGTTTTGAGTTTGGTTTATGAGTGAATCTAGATCCTTTGAGGGGGCTTAAAATAGTTGGCATATTTATGCTGGCAGCACGGCGGGGCTGTGTGATGTGAGGGCTGTTGTGTCTGCTGCCTTGTGTTATTTCTCACTGCTGCCACGGGTAGGGATGATTCAGCGCTTGGGATTAACCACTGTTGTTGCAGCAGATTTAGGGATCGATTTATGGCAGAGGCTTCCCTCTGTGCCATCAGGTGTGTGTTAAGAGCGTGGGAGGATAAGCTGGGATAAAATACTACACCTCTTGGGGGATTCCTCTGGTGGCTGTTTTGGGGCTTTATTTCAGTTTTGCCTTTGGAAGTTCTTACAGGTGTCAGACAATTTATTTAGGGATTTTTCCTTGTTTAGGGGAAACCAACTGATTGGTGGTGTTGGGTTTTGGATCCAAGGTTTCATCACTCAGGTGGCCAACACAGGACAGACTGTGTCCTCTCCTGGCCTTATCCTGCCAATGCTCTTCACTTCTGTTGCTCTGGGATGACCTGAGGGCTTGGATGACTCTGTGAACTGCCTGTCAGGAGCTGTACTGAGGCTGTTAGAGGCAGAGAAGGCCACACAGGACAGCCTGTTACCCCTTGCAGCTCCAAGTGCTCAAGCAGAAATGCTCCACCATCACATTATGCAAAACTGCTGGTCTGCTACAAAGAATGGGGAAAAACCAGATAAAATCACCGGAAATTAAAGTCTGTACATGATGCAAATTCATCCCTGTCGGTGATGACAGATAAGCACGTCTGTCACCGGCACAGCTCCTCTGATCTCAGCAGTGCTGGTGATCAGGGAGAGTTTGGGAACAGACTGTGCTTGGGTGATGCATCCAGACTTGAGTGAGGGCAGATGCTCTCCCAGGATCTGCTCGGCGTTGGGCAGCAGCCTAGGAACCACTCTAGGAAGAGGACTGTGTGGCTTTTCCAACCTGCCTTTGGGCAGGGCTCTTTCCCCTCCTGATAGTGTTGGCTGGCCCCAGGTTGGGGTGCAGTTCCTCGAGCAAAGCAGGTGTGTGGGTGCCTGCAGGGGGGTGCAAGCCCGGGAGCATTATATTGCTCCAGAGTGATGTTGGCTCTGGCTCTCCCGGTAAAAGGCTCCCACCTATTGGTTATGCTGCACAACTTCAGCTACCCTGGACACCTGCACATTCATCCATCCATCTCTCTCTGAGGCTAAAGTCAGGTCAGCACATCCCTGGCATTATCCTGATGGGGATGTGTCACAGAAGATTTAGCTTGGACTTAACCCAGGAAAGATGCAACCAGGTGGGGAAAATGCTTTGGTCTGCAGATGTTAACCTACATTGCTGCATGCCATCCCTGTGGACTTCTGGCCTTATTGGGGCTGTAGAAGGCCCTGGGGTATTGGCAAGAGCTCCAGGGGAAAACCACCAAGGTCTGAGCCTGGGATGACTGTACCCTGTGCCATGTGGGGAGGGGGTGCACCCATGTGCAGGGCTATGCAGTGGGTGACGGTGGTGCTTGACTGGTGGCAGAGGACCTGGCATGCTGTGCCTGTGGGGGAAAGTGTGGATTATGCTTGAAAACGGAAATGAGAAGGTAGTGTTTTATAATTAGAAATCTCATTTAAGAAATTTAAAAAACATTCACAAAGTTTTTAGTTTAAAGACAGAAAAATAAAATACCCCACATTGACCCCTAGAAGAGGACAGCGTGGCTGAAACCTGGCCAGGCACTTGTGCAGCTCTTCTCCAAACCCTGCACAGTTCCTGCTGTGAAACAGCTGGTTCCTGGGAGCAGGCAGCAGCTGCTGGGCTGTGTGACTGGGAAGTGAGGGGCTGGGATCCCCACGATGGAGCTGGCAGCCCTGTGTAATGGGTGGCGGCTGTCCTGCGTGGCAGGCTGGAGCTTGATGCTAATCCATCTTCCTGGGGGCACAGCCCTCCATCTCCAGCAGCTCAGGCCAGCCATCATATTTATTTGTCTCCTTATCATTTTTGATGTGCTGCAGGAAAAAAAAGAGAGAGAAAACGAATTAGGAGGTTGGTGGCATAGTGCAAGCTTGCAACGTGGCAGAAGTTGCAGCTTGGCTTGTCGTGGAGGATAACGCCACTGGCCCTTGTCTTCTGCAGACAGGTAGGTGAGATGTAGCTTGGGAGGTGCTATGAAGAGGATGGAGCCTCCAGAGCTGGTGTCAGGAGAGGACCACATACCTTTTCAAAGGGCGTCTTGTTCATCAGCCCTTTTGCTCCCAAGAAGACCCAGTTGTCCCGGAAGCCCAGCTCTCTCACGTGGCTGCTCCCCAGCTCCATGAAACGCGCCCGTACGTTGTCAGTCATCCTGAAAGAGGGTAAGAGGGTGGCAGAGTGCTGCCACGTGGGTGTCCCCTCCTGTCCCTCCCTGCTGCTGGCAGCTCCCCCAGCTGCGGGTTTTTGGGGAGCCCAGTGTTGTCCCCGTGGGCAAACTCACTTTGTGGCAGGATCATCGTAGCTCGCTGTCAGCACGAGGGTGCCACGCTTGATCTCTTGGAGGAAGTTTTCCAGATTTTTAATGTCTGGGAGAGAAAAGCATTAGGGAGAGAAAAAGGGATTTAGCAGGGACTGCTGTGGGGTAGCTGGGGGAACCTCCCCTGGGTCAGTGGGAAAATGCTGGTGCTAGCCAGGAGTTGGGGCCATGGACTTGGGGAAGGGTGGGCTCCCAGATGCTACATTCCCCATCCTACGTTCCCACCTGGGGTTTCCCACAGTGCCCAGGACTGATGTCCTCCTCTCAGTATAATTGCAAGGGGGGGAATTGCTTTTAAACTTTGCTCACTAACTGTGAAATCTAGTTACATGAATTTGCTTCCTGACAGGACAAATGAACCTGCCCAGGCACGGAGCTGCCTGCCCTGCAATCATGGCTGTATTGAGGGAATGATTCCTCATCCCTCATCCGTGGGATGCTTGAATCCAATGCCCCATCTAGTGGTACAGGAGCTGACTGCCTTCTCGTTCCCAGTACCTCTCCTACTGAGCATCTTACTCACAAACTCAGCTGGAAATACCATTATATTGGCAATTCTCCTTAAAAATACAGAGTTATCAAAAATAAGCTGCAAAACCAAGGAGCGTAAAGGGGGATTGATCTCTAGGGAAGGCTTGAACAGAAAAGGGAAAATCGAAAGGACTACAAGGGCGATTTTAACATGTGGTTTTTGATGAGTCCTGCCAAACTGCGGAGCGATTTGGTAACAGCTTTGCAACAGCGGTGGGATTTTCAGCATCCAGCATGTCAGTGTCAGCCAGGTGCTGCCCTGGCTCAGGGCATCTATTTGCTGCTAGGAATATTGACTGAAGCCAGCAGGCACAGGTCTTTGCTGCCACCGGGCTCTGCTCCATGTGCCCAGCCTTGCTGGGCCTGGGGGCCGTGTCTCCCTGCCATGCCCTGAACTCCTTCATTTATCCTTCCATGAAAGGCAGGGAAACAAACTCCTGCTCAGCCACCACCAGCATTCAAAAACTGAGCTGCAAGTTGCAAAATATCAGGATTAGTATAACTACCTGATCTCAGAAAGTACCTTTCTCAAATCTCAAGTGCCCTGGTCTATTCAGGTTAGTGAAATTATGTTTTTCAGGCTACTGGGTGCAAGTAAAAGGAGTGAGAGGCCAATCTTGCATACAGATGCATTGTGAGGACTCCAGGCTTGATGACCTCAGGGAAAACTGGGGTTTTACCACCCGGGCTGACAATTCTGGTCAAAGTCAACTCAAATTTATGGTTAAATACATGACAAAGGAGCAGCTGAAGTAGCCAGCAGCCAGCAGGGTTGGTGTGAGCCCTAGCTGGGAACCACCGAGCAGCAGAGTGATGGTACTCACCTCCAGAGTACATGTCAAATGAGTCCGTTTTCAGGAGCTGCCCAGTTGTTCCTGAAAGGTTAAAATTGAAAACAGAGCACAGTGAGTTTGCACTGGGGCATCTCTAGGCTTTGCCTGGTCATGGGCTTGGGGTTCTTGCTCCAAATTCTTTGCTCTTCCCTCAGTGTGTCATATCTTCTGTGTTGCTTGGAGGAGTTTGTGGAACTGTCATGCATGACTGAGGTGGGTTTGTTCCCTTCTCACTGGCAGTGCTTGCAACCATAACTGTGTCTGTGTGCCCCATGCAGCAACAGATGGATGTGCTTTTGGCTCAGCCACAGTGCCTGGGATGGGGTCCCCAGTGGCCTGTTCTCTCCTGGCAGAGGAAGGAAAGTCAGCCGTGGGGAGAGGGGGGTCAGTGCCCACCCGACTCACCATTCACCAGTGCGATGTTCAGGCCTCTGCCAATGTTGTTTTTGATGCTGCTCATGAGGCTGGAAAGGAAAGCAGAGAGCACAGTGAGTGCAGGGATGCCTCGGAGGTGCTGATGCCAGTGAAACTGCGATGGGGCAAAGAGGCTGGAGGCAGCAAGATACCCCAGAAGTGGTGAGAAAGAAATCTATTTACAGAACTTTTTTTAACCACAAATACACTGTGACGGCCACTGATGTGCTTGGCAGAGGCCAAACTGAAGGCCAGGCCAGCCACGGCTGCTCTGTTCCTGCCCTGTGCTACTTACACCAAGCCTTCGAAGCAGATGGAGGGTCCCACCACGTTTGCGGCACCACTGACGATCCTGAAGGCAAAATAATTCTGGGGGCAGCTCCTCTGGTTCCCACACTTGTGCCGGGGCAGCTTCCCACCTGCGAGGGAGAAGCGGAGCTGCAAGCCGTGGCATCAGCCCCAGAGGGGGACACTGGCCATGCCCCTGAGTGGCTGAGCAGGGCTGGAACTGGGGACAGTGGCCCACTAAGGGCACAACACCTGGACCGGCTTCTTGCATGAAGGACGCTTGTCCTGATGCTGGGAACTGCTTTGTGTTTGAGGTTTGCAGTGCTGAGGCTTGGGGTGGGAGGTACGAGCTGGCGCTGCCAGGTGCTGCTCTGGGTGTGAGCAGCGGGATGGCACGGCTGATACCATAGGAGTCAGAGGGGTGTGTGCCAGGAACATTTGGAGCTGGCATCCAAGGCCAGCCTCTCAGGGCTTTACTGCCCAGAGCTTCCCCATTCTTTGCTAAGGCAGAGGGACCCACCTGGCTGGGACCTGTGACCTTCCTTCTGTGCCTTGGGGGTGTTTCTGCTGGGGCAGGGCGATTGTATGAAGGTTCTCGCAAAGCCTGCCAAAACCACACTGCTGTGTGCAATAGTAAAATCCACCTGTGCTTGGGAGAGTGGGATTTTTGCCTTGGGCAAGGGGCTCTGAGGGCAGCTACCAAGGATCAACCATCACCCTCAACCCTGGAGCGGAGCTGTGCGACAGAGATGAAGTCGAGAGCGGTACTCACTGCTGGGCTTGTTCGTGGCACCTGTGGGTATCAAGCAGGAGGGTTAGACATCCTAAAGAGTAGCTGGCTCTTCCCCAAGCCAGGAGCAGCTGTTCAGGCACCAGTTCCCCAAAACTGGTTCCTGTGGCTGCAGGCATCCCTGGACCCACGCTGCCCCAGTGCATCTTCCCACCATGCTGTCCCCTCCCTGCCCTGGTGGTGGAGCTAATGGCTATAACCTTGGCCTGAGATTGCAAGTGCAAATATCTGTGGCAACTGTATCCAGCTCTGGGGGCTGGCTTGCAATGGAATCTCTCGCACCCTCCCTCTGAATCCGGCTGGAGCCCCGTTGGTGCCTCACCGAGCCAGCTCCGCAGGCTGATGGTTTTCCAGCTGTGGTGGAAGTACGTCTGCATGATGAACCATGTGCCCAGCAGTGTGATGAGCAGCACCACGCACCGGATCACACCTGCAAGGTGCGGGAGAGGAGCCATGTGAGAGCAGCTGGGCCAGAGACCGGGGCATCCCTCTGATTTCCTGGGGACTTGGTTTGTCTGTCCCGAGGTTACCAGGCTCAGGGTGACAGCCAGTGCTTACACGGTGTGGGAAGGCAGCTAACACTCCTTCAACGTCTAAATAGATTCTGATCTCTTAATTAATATCTCTAGAGTATGTGGTGATGCTCAGATAGGCATTACTGTTCTACTGGGAGGCACTATTCATATTTCTCTCTACATTAAAGTAAATCTGATAATTAGTCAGAGAGCTATGTAAATCCAAATATTTCTTATGTTCCCAGTGCTGGGAAGACTGCTATCCCCCAATTAGTCACTTGCTACAAACGAGCAGCTGCTGATACAAATGTGATTGGCATTTGGCTTTAAAACAGCGCTCATCAGAGCAAAACGTTCCAGTCCTGCATGGAAAGAGAGTAGAAAAATGTACTTTTATTGCAGCTGAATGGCTCTTATGGAACCAGGAGCGTCTCAATAGCCATCTCTTCCCAGACACAGACGATATCAGTGGCAAAAATACAACAGGCTGAAATCTACACAAATCTTGTAAAAACCTGATGCGTACACAAAGGCCTTTCCCATGTGCTTGGCAGGGGAAGGTCAGGGCTTGGAAGGTATCATGTAAATGAGAAGGAGGCATAAAGAACTGTAGGAAAATGTACAGAGAAAAGTAAATATGTCTACCTCACCTGATATTCGCATGGTGGTGGGGAGGGAGAGCACAGCTGAGGGGGTGGCCTATGGTCACAGGTCACCCTGAGGAAAAGAAGGCAATACCACAAAGAGCACCTGTAACCCACCAAAGCCAGGCAGATTCTGGATGAAAAGATAATAGCTATGTTTAGTCGTATTTGTAATAGCTAAAGCGTCATCAAAGATGTACAAACTTCTATCAGGCACATGTTCTTGGTCCCACCCTGATAAGTCCTGGCTCCATATGCTGAAAGAGGCTGCACTGATAGAGCTCAATCTCTCTGAAGCCTCAGAACCCCTCCCTGTGTCTGTCTGGTGGCCCCTGCACTCCTGGTTCATGTTGTGTTCTTGGTAATGGATCAGGCTTTCCTATTCTGCTGACGAGGTGGATATCTTCAGTCACAGCTTTGCTGCATTTCCTTCTGGGATGATGCAAAGTAGGTTTTAAATACTAGGGTCTGCAAAATGCTGTCAGAGGACAAGCTGTGATCTGGCCTTGCCCATTTAGGGGAACCTCTGGGAACAAGCTTGTTCTCAGAGAAAGGAAGGACAGCACCACTGTGCTGGGCAGAGCAGGCAGCTTTGCAGACACTCAACTTAAAACCAGAAATATTCCCACTCAGCCAAATCTTGGAGCGACTTCACCCATAGGGATGGGGTGTGGTTGTAATTTGGAGCATGAACTGTTTCCTACCCGAGTGAATCCATCTGCTGCCCTCTCTCCCACTGCCACCCTGACCGATGGCACCCGCCACTCCATGCTCTGGGCTCCCAGGGGCTGAGGTCCCGCTCCTACCTTTGAAATTCCGGGCTGCAGTCAGGCGAACGTCTGTCCGTCTGTCCTGGAAACCACTCTGGAGTCCTAAGGCAAATCGTCACTTGTGAGATGGGTGCTAACACTCCTGGTTAATGAGCCTGATGTAAACTGAACAGCCCTGTGAGTGCCTTTTGACAGAAAATTAGTAAAAGGGCCGTGCTGAGAGTTGCTTTTCCTGTTTGATGGGTAAATAAGGAGCAACGGGTTTTAGCAGGGCTGGGTTGAATGTTGATTTCAGGCTGCTGCGTCATGAGGAAGCAGAGAAGAGCTTTGCCTCCTGCCCAGCCCTGCTCCGGGTCCCCTCCCAGGGCTTGCCGTGTTACTGACTGTGGCTGTGGTGCTGTTCTGCCTTGAACCCTAAGCAGGATGGACCTGCATCCCCCCTCAGTGCTCTGATATGATGCTCCCCTTTTTTCATATGCTCAGGGGCAGGTTGCAGCGTCGTTGTCTGGGGCTTTTAGGCAGCCTCTCAGTGATGTTTCAGGTATCTGGAGCCCAGCACTGCTCCCCCATGAAACCCCTCCACTGTGCCCACATCTGCTGGGATACTGCAGCAAGGAGGATATGCTTGAGCTGCTCCAGCAGGGAACCACCAGCTTCCCATGGGAGACTGACCTGTCTGCATTTTAAAGGAGGCCTTGGGAGGTATTTCTGTACCCTAGTGTGTCAGGACAGTGTGTTTTTTTATAGTATATCAGCTGAGCTCTCTGGCTTCCCAGCAGCATCGCCCTTCTCTGCCCTGCAGCTATTCCTCCCAAAGGAAGGGGCCTGTGAGCAGCAATCTGTCCCTGTGGGAGGTGTCAGGGGGGTCTGTGATTCCCACAGCCCTTCCCCACACAACCTTGTCCTGGTCCATCCCAGCCCCAGCACATTATTTCTGAAACAGATTTTAAAACTTGTGTTGGAGCTGACATCAACAAGCCCATTTCACTGAGCTGGTAGAAGAGCTAGACCTGAAAAAGGACAGTTTAAAAGTTTTGGAGGACGAACACTGTCTGTAGCTGGATCTGGAGGGGCAGTATCAGGCTTTTCCCTTTTGCTCCTTTCAGCATGAAGTTTTGCTTATTAAGCACAGGGACCCTCTCCCAGTCCTCGCTCCCCCATTCCAGTGCCTGATCTAGTGATGGGGTCAGAAAATGGGGCAATCTTCAGAATCCCCCTTGGTAAGACACAAGGACTTCAAAATTGGTGTTGGTTTGCTTCAGGAGCTTGTTGACTTCCCCCCAAGTGCCATGAGCAGAGCCTGGTGAGGATTGAGACCTGGACTGTGATTTGGACACAGTGAGTGGAGCAAAACTCTACTGGGTTTGCAAAACCCTCCCTGTTTGGTCCCCCACCTTTACAGTGACCAGTGGCCTCCCAGGGGCCCATTGCATAGTTCTCTCCCAAATTTGTGGGTTTTCTATGTGCATATTGATTTTATTGCAGAGAAAGAGAAATGGAAAAATAAACCGATAAATGCCAGTGCTTTAGGGAAGTGATGTATTTATTCAGGCTATTTATCTTCAGCTTAATCCCAGATAAAACTTATTGGGTGAAGTCCCTAGGTGGTGAAAATCCTGGAACCCAATTTCGTTACAAGAGAGTAACCATGTCCTGGCATTTACATTACAGTATTTTATAATTGTTTGCACTGAATATTTTTTTTTCTTCCTAGTGTCGTGCCAGAATGAAAGGCACCTGTGCTCTGACATCTGCCAGAGACCTGCTGGCAGGAGAGGGAGAAAGGAGAGAACTGTGTTGTGTGTTAAACAGAGTTATTTGTCTAATAAACCTGAAACTTATTTACTTAAAAAGCATTCCAGGAACAAAAAAGTTCTTGGACAAATACTGCTAAAGAGGTTCATGGTGTTGTAAGGCAAAGGCTCCACCCAAGCCTGCTCTGGATGGAAGTGCCACTTAGCACAGCTGAGTTAACTGCTGTCAAGAAGTGTTGCAGTGTATCTGCAGTATATAAGAAAAACATAAGTTTTAAGGTTTAAGTGAAGTGCTTCAAGATGGCTTTTGTGTTTTTTTGCAAACTCACTGTGTCTTCTTCCCAAAATCCCATGTAACAGCTGTTATCGGTATGCAGGAATGTCCCAGGAAGATATCGGGAGGTCTTCTCATTGGCCTTTTTAACCCCTTCCCCTGTTTGCTATTGGAAGATTCTGTAACCCCTTGAGAGCTCTCATTGGTGACCCCACAACCCCTAAAACCCATATAAACCTGTATCCCACAATAAACTTCCTCTTTTCGCTTGTTCCTCTACTGTGGTCTCTGTGTGGGTCCTGGCCAAGCTCCCGGGGCCACGTGGCAGGGGGGCAGCGAGGGAGCATCCCCCCTCAAGGTAATGGGCTGAACACCCAGACCCAAGAGGTTCCCCCTCCTCTTTCGCTGCCAGAAAGAAGAAACTGAGGGAGTTTTTCCAGGATTCAGCAGGTGAATGTTCTGTTGCCTCCAGTCACTGCAGGAAAACTTTACTTTGCTTCCCCACAAACTCCTGCCTTTTTTTTCTGTTTTTTTTACCCCTTCTGCTTTTGAGCTCTACATGTCCCTCTCTTTCCCAGCAGGTCCCTGACTGCGAGCACCAGCATTTTGGTGTGGAGTGGGGCTGTGGCTTCAAAGAGTGTGACTGTCCACACCCATCAAGTCACCCCTCCAGCAGTCAGAGTTTTCCTGCAAAACTGAATGCAGGGGTGCAGAGGAGGGGCTGGGGCTGGGTGGGTGCACATCCACCCTGTGTTCAGGGTTTATCCCACCACAGGAGAATGGAGGGTGCTACAGTGCCATTTTCAGTCTGAAAAGGAGTTTGAGTTTTGCCAGCTTACTCAACTGGAGGAGGCTGTTTGCCAGAGGGCTTATAAATTCCTCTGCTCATAAAAGTGCTTGGCCAGCTGCTGGATCCACCAAATGGCTAGAGAGGACATCTTATGGCAAAACTGCCCCAGTACAATCCAATAGTTATCTGGGGCGTTGACCAGTGTTTGTTGCGTTCCAACAGAAAGCACTTGCCAACTCATGTCCTCCTTCCCTTCCATCTAATCTGGTTTTTCAACTCTAGATGATGCCATAATTTTTTCAAAGAAAATAATTCCCTCTCTATTGGTGCTGTGTGGGCAGCAAGACTGGGTCTCTTTCAGCAGTGCAAGAAAAAACACATGATAACCTGAGCAGCAGCCTGATCTTGGACAAACCACACATTCTGCACAGTGAACACCCTGCAAATTCATCCATAGCCGTGACGGAAAAAGGGCTTTGACCTGAACCCCACATCACACAGCTGATCCACCACATCACAGATCCCTGTTAACACGGGTAGTTCATTAGTTCTGACCATGAAACCAGCACAGTTGCACCTCATGGAAGGCATGCCACTGCATGGAGCTTCCCCTTCACCTGCTGCCTACAGGAAGGAGGAACAACCAGAACCTTCCCCATGCAACCTTTCTAACCTGCCAGCAAGTAAAAAAAAATGCATTATTTCAGTCACTCTCTAGAAACCACATTTGCCCAATCAGGGATGGGACAAGCCTACGTACCTTTCAGTGTCCTGGCTGTGCTGTCCCTCTCTGCAGGCTGTGTGGGTGCTGGGGCATCGCAGGGAGCTGGGGCACCATGTGCTGGGCAGTGTGGCAGTGCAGCTGCCAAGTCTGCCCAGCCCTCTGTGACTCACGACACCTCCCTGAGCCTTATCTCACTGCCTGGTGTGGGGCTGGGCACCCTGGCTGTCAGCCCACGGGGCACAGTGACCGGCAGTGGTTGAGAGCAGCTGTTCCATGGGAGGGAGGAAACAGTAATTCCTGCGGCCATGAGCTCATGTGTTTCTTTTGGAGGTGTTCTCTGCTTTGGCACTCACTTTTTTGGCACATCAGAAGAGAAAAACCTCTCTGAGGGCGGTCACCAGCCTGACTCTCTGCTCTTGCACCAAACCAGCACATCGGGCAGTGTGGTTGATGGAGGGTTCTGCAATGGGAGCGGGTGGGCAGGAAGCCATGCCTGGTGTTCCCCAGTCGAGGGTAAAACCAGAATAACCTGATCTAGCAGGATTTCCCCCTGACTGTGCTGCACATGTTAGGGCTGGCCCTGAGTGCTGCTTCGCTTCCTCTCATTTGCAGGAGCCTGGAGGTTCCTTTTTCAAGTAAGCATTTATTTATTCAGCAACAGGCCTGAACACTGAAGGAGTCCCGAGTTAACTACAGATATAGATTTTAGGCTGTTTTCTTTTTAATCATTTATTGTTATTATTATGGTTCTGAAGGAAGAAATCACTCCTTGGAGACTCCAGCCCTGCAGTTAGCACTAGAGGCCCTATATATTTTCAAAAGCTGAACCTCATTTACCTGCCAGCAAGAACAAAAGTGTTCCCATTCCTTCTTTCCTTTTTCTTTTCCATTCCCATTACTTAGAAGAACCAAATGGCTTCTCTTGGAGCTTTTAAAGCAATTTTCATTCCAGAACCAGTGGAGGAGATGCAGGGCTGGCAGTGACAGCGCTGCCTTTGGACTGCAGCTTGCAAGGGCTGGAGCAGAGCCCCTGAGGGACTAACACCTCTCCTTGGTTATTAGTTTAATACCTGAGGGTGATCTCTGCATAAAGCTGTGCACTGAGCTTTTCTTTGCTTCCCCCCAGCTCTGGTTCCCAGAACTGGGCAAGGGGTACAGGAGGTGCTGAACACCAGGGGAAATCAAAGACCCTAAACCAAACCCTTCTAGACAAGGAGCAGAAAAGCAAACACATGCTTGGGCTCTGCAATGGGATAATTATTGCCCTCAGAAGGAAATTTTAGCTGCGGTGAGAGTCTGAGCTTAAACAGCACAGTCTAAATCAAAACCCTTCTCCCTCTCCAGGGAAATATCCTTCCCATTAGTTTGTTTAGCTGCTGGCAATAACCGGCTCAGCTCAATAACCAAGTGCCCCAAGGCCTGGTGTGCCACAGCACATGTCCCTGCTCCATCTACCCGCTTCCCACCCATCCAGGAGCTGGCCCACTGTGTGGGGATTGTAGTGCCCTGGGGGAGGTCAGTCACATGATGAATTTCTCCTCCTGCTTCAAGGTACCTGAGGCCTCTGAGTCCTCTATGCAGAAGGAGGCATTGCTGCTGCTTGCAGAAGAAATGAGAAAAATCATCAGCAGAGCCACGAGACTCATCATCACAACAAAGAAATCTTGCTTGAAATGCCTCTGCTCTCTGGAACTGCAAGTTTCATCCAAGATATTTACTTAAAACCACAGGAAAGGATGGGGAGCTGTGCAATTTCCTCATGGGATGTGGCTGTGGCACAGCCCAAGTGGTGGTGCTGGCACGGAGTTTTGCCTATCCACTGTGGCACACAGCCAAAGGGGGCTTTTAAATGGGGGCTTTTTTTAATGTCACTTAACTTTAGTGAAAGTGTCAAGTGCTGGGAGCAGGGCACCAGCTTGGTCTGAGCGCAGCAAATAATTAACTGGTGCACTGCAATGGCATCACATCAGACTCATCCTTAGGCTCCCCCTGGGAGTTCTGTGCGATAGAAAGAAAGAGAAATTAAGAAAAAGTAATAGATGTGATATCAAAAAGGTGCCAGGCTGGGGAATGAGTAGTCTGTGGTGTGAAGTCACTGCACTGCAATGAGCACCCTGGTAGGATTGGCAGGAGTGAGCTGGTGGGCAAGGAGCTGCTCTCCCCCTCCTCCTCCTCCTCCTTCTCCCTCTGTGTGTCAATGCTGGGTGTGTGGCCCCTCAGAGGATTATGGGAAGCATTGGGGCACTGGTGGCTCCTGTCAAAAAGCCCCAGTGGCTGCAGGACTGTCCCACCCCAGGGGCATGAAAGCACAGCACCAGGAGGAGGCTTCCCCCAAAGATCCCCCATCTATGAGGCTCTGCAGTACCAAGGGACACGCTGCTTTTCAGGAATGTGCTCTCTGGGATGCAGTCATCATAAATTCTCTTAGGAAAAGTTTGGCCACTGCCACCTTGCGAACTTTGTCCTGAGCAGCTCTGTGGGTGTATGGTTTCAGATTGCTCCTGCCCTAAGCCCAATACTGCAGATGTTAAGTGTAGCACCTTTCAAAGGAAACAAACTGAATCTTCTGGGTTTGTCTATTGTTAAACATAGCTACACCTCCTGCACAACATGTGTCAGAGCTGGATGAGGGCCAGGGTTGTGCCTGCAGCCCACATCTCCCACCTGTGCTGCTGTGGCGGGTTATTCACCCACCAAGAAACCATACTGTTGCTGGACTTACTTCTCCCACTTTTGCAGAGTCAATAACCAGCACCGTTTCATTTCCCGAAGAGTGAATCATGCCAGCAAACTGCCGGGAAACACATCCCATAGGTTTCAGGAGCGACTGAGCATCCGGGTGAGACCCGGCAGCTTACTTGTTACCTTGTGCCGGATGAGAAGAACTGCGTGAGGACGAAGTTTGATAGGAGGGGTGTTGTAACAGTACCGGACGGGAAGGTGAAGACGCAGCTCCATCGGAGGAGACAGGGTGTGTTTGGCTGGGCAGGGGGTTGGTGCGCGGTGCGTGTCCCCGGCAGCGCGGCCGTGCCGGCTATTGGGGGTGCTGTTGTGTAGCGCATCCTGCGCCCGGCCGAGCGCGCCGCACAGCCCACCGCCGGCTTTGCTGCCAGGAGAGAAAAATAAAGAAGGGAAATCATAACCGCTTTTACTATTAAAAGAGAAATTAGCTCGGGCAGTGCTAAGCCCCCGGTCTGCGGGCCCAGCGCAGCCAATCTGCTTTCATTGTTTTGCAGGACTCCTCTGCAACCGAACGATGACAAATACCAGGAATTAGCACAGTGTAATTACTCCGTATTAGCTGAATTCACAGTATAGACACAGATCATAAACAGCCATTGATTATTCCTAATTTCACATTTTTACCATTCTGAATTGCAGCAATTATGCCTGTCCGAGGGAATTAGCTTCTCTTTCAGCCTCGCAGGTTCACAGTCACAGCCCTTTCTCTAAGAGACTTTTATACTGCTGAAAAAAAAGAACATTTAACACAAATCTCTCCCTACTTCTGCAACAAAATGCCCTCCCCATCCCACCCCCTACAGTCCCCAGATCCCTCTGGCTTTACAGTCCAAAGGTTGCTCCTTCTGCTGCCAGCTGCCTCAAGACACAGGTTTGTTCTGAAACTACTGGGCCACAGCTCATTCCACCCTGGGACATTGCAGAGGCCATCAGCAGTCCTGGCTCTCGGTGTGGGTGTTGCTTGTGGCAAGGGGCTCAGGCAGCACCAAGGCTCACCGGCCATCCCCTGCTGCTGGTTCGTCCATGCAAGCAGCCCTCATGTTTAGGCATCATCTCTTTTCTGAAACATGGTTGCAGGCCAGGACATGATTTACAAAAGCTAATTTGCACCTCCAGTGAAATCGTGTTGGGGAGCCTGTGCCTCCAGCTGGGTAGCGCCTGTGCCTTCCTCAGCAAAGATCTGTGACAGAGGCTGGTGAATCTCAGCATTTTCTTGTTACAGACTGCAAGCAGTATGAAAAAAAAAAGAATGTAGATATAAATTATTAATATTTGCATGGGAAATTTCTGACCCTATTAGTATCATATCATTAAATTTGTTTCTTATGCACAGGCAGTGATTTCATTACAAAGGGTAGCAGAGCGTAATGTCAGCTCTGCAACTCTGATTCGGTCAATTAATGATGAGAGGGGAAAGATTCTGTTGTTTACTTATGGCAGGGCCTTCGGGACTTTTCCTTTTGCCTTGCTCCTGGTATATACTGAGGGGTGGTGGGTGACTGCCACCAGCCACATGCTGCACTCACAGATGAGCTGGAGTGTTAAGCTGGAGCTGAGGGGGCTCAGCCTGGGGAAAAGGAGGCTCAGGGGGAACCTTATTGCTCTCTACACTATCTGGAAGGAGAGTGCAGCCAGATGGGGGTCAGTCTCTTCTCCCAAGTAACAAGTGACAGACAAGAGGAAACAGCCTCAAGATGAACCGGGAGAGTTTTAGATTAGATATTAGGAACAATTCTTCACCAAAAGGGTTGTCAAGCCCTGGAATAGGCTGCCCAGGGAAGTGGTTGAGTCACCATCCCTGGAGGGATTTAAAAGACGTGTAGATGTGGCTCTTGGGGACATGGTTTAGTGGTGGACTGGGCAGTGCTAGGGGAACAGGTGGACACAATGATCTAAAAGGTTTTTTCCAACTGAAACAACCCTATGATTATAAGATTCTATAAAGGGATGAGGGTCTGAAAAGCCTCTGTCCAAAGTACTTCCCACTGCTTGTATGGGACAGGGAGTTATTTATTCCAGGCAGTGACTGTGGCCATCGAGCAGCAGCAGCAGTTTTTTATTGCATCCATTCCTAGGACACCGAAGAAAGATTATGTATGCTTGCACCATGCCAGCTTTTTATTAGATTGCAGGCAGGGGTTAAACTGATCCTTGTCAGCACAAATATAATGCCCAGGGTGATGGGAGCAGCATAAATTGAGGACAAGAGGTGGCCGCTTTTACCACTGCTCTCCAGAATGCTCTGCTGTTTTACTGCATCATTCGCTCTTTAATTGGGACATTTCCCTCTGGCCAGGGGATGTCTTTCCTTTTTTGCCAATGAAGTGCAATAAATAAATGGGCTGAGACACAGGCTCTGAGGGGAGGTGAAGTGCAGAGGGCAGTTGAGTGACAGCACCAGAGCCCTTTGAATCTCCCCAGATTGCCACAGTGAGATCTATTTTGGTAAATCTTCCCCAACCTGGGCACACAGGGGCTGCCCCATGGTGGGGAAGGGTCCACAGTGGTACAAGTTACACAGGCGCTCTATCTGTTTTTCACCTCCATTTTTTCCAGAGTACTCACGTCAGGAGGTAATGGTCCTAGGTGTGGGTCAGTAGAGTGTTTATTTGTGGCCAGTTCTGATATGTCTGTGTCACTGAAATGCAAATATTCAAAGGAACATGCGACAGTCCTGTGCACTGGGCTGGCCAGATTTGCTGCTTGGTGACGGCAGAGCAGGACTATGGGAATGCATCATCCGAGTGCTCCAAACTATGTGCTATTTGCTGGAATTAGTCAGAGTGAGTCATTATGGGCTGCCTCTTGCGGGGAACAGCAGTGGGAAACATGCTGACATGGAGTGTGTGAACCTACGGGGGGTGGGGGGGCACACAGTTTGGAGGGAGGCAGACACTGTCTGGGCCCTTGGCTGCTCTCATGGCCCCACTGGATCCGTCACTGGGGTGACATGGAGTGTCCCAGCACACTGACTGGCTGTTGGAGGGGATTCTGGGGTTTGTTTGCTCCTTCATGCCTCCCCAAGGCAAAGCTTGTGAGGACCAGGTCTAGTGGTTGTGTGGGTGCTGCCGGCCCCTGGTGCTGGCAGCAGTGGCAGGAAATGGCTAATAACACCAAGGATGTGGGTTGGATCCCTCTGTGGGCCATTCGCTCAAAGAGTTGGACTTGATGATCCTTGTGGGTCCTTTCCAACTCAGAATATTCTGTGAAACCTGTGAAAATAAACTGTAGTTACTGTCAGAGGTACCTTTTCTGATTTGATGGATGATGTAGTGGGAAGCCCTCAGAAGTGACCCATTGCCCTGGCAGGGAATCCTCTTTTGGGAAGAGCATTGCTCCTCCTGAGTTTTGGGCAAGCAGCCCATGCTGGTCTGAACCCCCTCCTAGCTACAAAGGTATGTGAGGATAGTTTTCAGCTATGACACTGTTAAAAAGACGTACACACACCTTGCAGAAAACCAGAAAAGCCTTTGAACTGCAGGTTCCAGGTACAGGTCCAGCTCGTCAGCACCATGGTGAAATGACATCTTGCTCAGGTGAGTAAAGAAGCGTGGGTAAGCAGGTGAACTGCCCAGTAGGTAGCTCGGAGCAATATAACAGCCCTCTTGCCATTGGGAGCCATGGCACAGGCTTTGGATTTGCAGCCAGAGCCAAAGTGCATTGACTGGTCTCTGTGAATCTGGTTCATGTGGCTGCCAATCCAGGGCATGTGCAGCCCTCCAAACCCTGCATGCCATGAGGGTCTGGCATATGGCCACCTCAACTTGGGGCTGCAAGGCAGCTGGGGGGGCTAAATAAGGTCCTCATTCAGCTGTCCTGGTATTTTTATTTACCCACAGTAGTAGATTAATTAGATGTCTTCCACCCCCACTCCTCACCCCTCCCTGTGCTGGCAGGAGAGGAAATCCTTCCTTTGTGCTGCTAATGGACCTCACTGATCCAGTAAACATTACAGTGCAGACAAAATGCCTCTTTAAGAGTGCAATAGAAATTCAAACTCTCCACCGAGAACAAAGCCAGTGGGGCCTTTTGCATCTCCTGTTTTTATTGTATTCTGTAACATTTGTAAAGTAGATCACTTTTGTCAAGGGAGTCTATCTTCTCTCCCAAGCTGTAATTCCTAGACTTCTTATAGAAGATTTCTGCTCACAAAGGAAATAAAAGATAGAAATATGATGCTCTCTGACATTTGAACACACTACTGAGAATCTGAATTAAAAGGAAAAGACACAGAAAGTATCATTTATACAGCAATCAACTTTAAAAAGTCACCATCTGCTAAGAGTTACCACCCGGTGTAGCTGTGTCTTTATTGCTAGACAGAGAATAGGAAATAACTCAGGGAACTCTACTGCACCTGCTGGGTTTTTCCTGGCTCTGTACACACACGGAGCCGCGGTGGCCGGTGTGCCGCGGGGTGCCTATTGCAACTCTCCTTTTACTCCAGCTCACTACAGAAAATAAATCTGAATACAGGTGCCATTAGGAGGAATGATTTGGGGTTGTTCAAGTTACAGCACAGTGACAGACTTTCAAAAAGTCTAAAGGGCAAAAAGAAATGACCGGAGCTGCACAGAAGGACCTGGTAGGGGTTTATATTTAGAAGTATGATATTTTTCTTGCTTTCTGCTCACCTCCTTACTGTCCCCCTACCCCAATGACATTTCCTGGCTTCTCAGAGCCCTTTCTAGTTTTGTCTTCCTATTTCAATGCAACTGATCATGATATTACCAAATTCTTTGCCCTATGAAACCTGAGTAGTGTTCTACTTGCAATTTTTTGCCTCGTTTTGGCCTTCCACTGCTTATTGTCTCCTAGAAAGGTTGTGAACTTTCTGATACAAATTGTCTTCCACCAAGACCACTCTGTGTTCAGGTGATTTTTCACACAATTTAATCCTCTGTGTCACTTGGCCCAGTGTCACTCTCTCTGTCCTGGCAATCAAGATGGTTTCCCTCTGACCTCTCCATGGACAAGATTCAATTATGCCAACACAGTTTTGAGTCTTTCGTTTCTTGGAGTGAACTGGAAACTTACATTCACAAGGTGTATCAGCCCCAAAAGCATGAAAACACTTGCACAGATTATTTCTTCATTGTCTGCCTTGAGTTTTGTACAACAGCACCAGGCGCTGGGAGGCTGCCGCAGCTTTTCCCTCCCATGTTTTTCATCACTGTGCAACAATCATCATAGCCTGCTTGGCTCAGAAGCAAGGAAGCAAAGCTGGGGAAATGAATAAAGGAAAAAACCCCCTGTATTTGCAAGTTTCCTTTGTGTCTGTGCCATCACTGAGCCCCATCACAGCCAGTGCTGCTGAGGGGCATCACTGCGTTTTGAGCTGATGCACCAACACAGACCATGGCAGGCAATAGTATTCATCTCTCCTGTTAGGACTTTTAGGCTTCCTTTCCAAGGTCTTGTCCTGTTTCAGAGGCTGAGTAAGGGATGGTAGAAAGTCTTTGGTGACATGTTAGCTTGTGCCTGGTGGGGAAAAATATCTTTCAACCTCACTCTTAGTTATCCATTCCTGTGTGTGTCTGTAGCATTGCGCTGGGCTTTGGGAACGAGAGTGCCTGCAGTCCTTGTTGACTTGCTTTCAGGGTTTTAATTGCATTTAATCACAACGGTCTAATTAAAGTTTGGAGGCTTTATTCGAGGGCAATAAATTAGTTAAACTAACTGTAGCTTGTATACAGAGATACCCTTGGTTTGGCAGAAGGGCAGCCAACACACACTCTGATAACAAACATTTCCAGCCTGCCCCATGGGCTTGGAGTGCCCAAATTCCTGGGGCTTGATAGTTGGTGTGGCAAAGTGTGGGGCTGCGAGTGTGTTCTGCTGGCTTTCTATCATCATCTTTATCATCACTCATATAACCTCATTTATTGCAAAATGCAATAACTCTTGAAAAGATGGGAATCTGGTATGAAGCACATAAACCTGCACAGGGGCAGTTGCCAAGTGTCAAAATGGTCTGTTCAAGGTTAAATTTTGCATTTTTAAGCGCCTTTTAGGTGGGGATAAACCTCAGGAAGTCAGAAAGCAGGGTGACACTGCCTTGAAGGACATCAAATAACATCTCTATTTTTCCCTGTAAATCAGCTGCCTTGGGAATCTACACTAGCATTTCATTGGTGACCTGCTTTGGATTTATCACCAGGAAAAATCAGCATGCACTGAATTGTCTATAATCTTTCCTCAGATGGAGGGGATTGAATGAGCTGGGATTTTGTTTCTTTGTTGAGATGAAATGTAATTACTTTATGGGCTTTGCATGGTGTGTTAAATTCTGCCAGTATTAAAGTGTGATACAAGCTGTAGAACTGTGCCGGTTGCTGAAGATTTATGGAATAAAAGGTATCATTTCACACTTCACTGCATTTTATTTTGAAGTTGGATGTTGATGTGCTTTTCAGTTGTTTAGATGTGTTTATTTAGCCTTTACTCTTGGTTAAGACAAATATGCTGAGGGATTTGATGAGCAAAAGGCTGGAGTTGTCTTCCTCGCTTTCCGAAGGAGATGCCTGAGAAATCATGAAGCCCCGTGCTGGAGCCCTGACCCAGCATCCATTACAGTGAAAACACTCCAACAACTCAAGCATTACAGTCTTAGAGGGTGAAAAGTCTTTCTTCTGTTTGCTGTATTTCAATAGTTTATGTTTTTCCAATAGCTTTGCACAAGAGGACGTTCAGCAGTGACGCTGTTCAAAGCCATCACAGCAGTGGTTTGGTCCAGGAGCAACTGGCTGATGCTACTAAAGGATCCAGTGTTAAACCACTCTTCCAGGAGGAACAACAGCAATTTCAAGAAAGACTCCGCTTTTGGACAGGACTGACTAAAAATAGTCCAGATCCAAGCAGTCACTGGTGAGCTTCCAGTGTGCCTCATCCATAAAGCTCCAACATGAGGAGACCATTCCTGGAAGAGCCATCTCATAATGTGGCGCCAGAGGAGAGTTACAGGAAAAGGCCCCCCTGTTCCTGGCTCTGTGTCCACAGCAGGTTTAGGACACAGTGAGTGGCTCCCTGGCCCTGCAAGAGCCCTTGTAAGCCACTGTGGGGCTTTCTGCTGCTGTGGGCTGTCAGCTCCCACCCGGCCACCAGAGCACCCCAGGGCTCTCCCACCTGACCCACTGGCGCTCACACACCCAGCGTAGCAACACCAATCTATAGATACTTTCTCCTGGTAGTAACTACTGGACCTCCTTCGAAAAAGAAGTCCCTGAGCAAATCCAGCACTGAGTTAAACTGAACTGAAGCTGCTTTAGAATCAGGGGAGGGGCTTCTGCAAAACAGGCAATGCAGCCACTGTGCCTCTGTACCTGCTCATCAGGGTGTTTGCTGCCTTGTTACAGGTAATAAATGACTATTATTAATACAAATTTCATTTTTTCCCCTACTAATTCCCTGAACTCATCAGCCGTTTCTGGTAATAAGATTCCTCCCTTGTGCCCTGTTTCACCTGCTTTAATATTACTTCATGAGGTTTATCTCCTAGAAGACATTGCAGTGCACCGGAAAACTCTGGGATAGAGCTCCGTGGGGTATGTGCACACACAGCTCACAGCCCTCTCCAAGCCAACCCACGCAAGATGTGCTGATGTTGTGCTTCACATCAGCATCTTGATTTTAACTATTTAATAAAGGCTTACAACTGCTTTTTCAGAGAGCCTGCATCTATAATTATTTTCTTCATGAAGTAATTTTGGTTTCACAGGTAAACACCAATCTCAGCAATTTCCACTTTTAATATACAATCTGATTTAGGACTAAACATCCTCTGCCTGCTAAATAGGTATTTATTATAAGCAAGCCTGCCTGACACCCTTCCTCACCACCCAGGGTTTCCCTCCCCCTGTATAATAATTATTGTTCGGGGGGGGGGGGGGGAATATGTTGCAACACATGCCTGAGGGGAACCTGAACACTTTTACAAGGGTTAATTACAACATTAGCAGTGTGGGCGAGGCATACAAGTAAACAAGTCATAAATTAGACCCTAAAAGGAGCAAAATAACCCCCTTCCACCCACAGTGACTGCAGACTGCACTGAACAAATGGTGTCCTGTGTGTTGCTATACACTGATTTGGGACACCCAAGAGGCTTGCAGACATGGGTGTTGTGGGAATGGCCATAAATGTCCCAAAGTCCTGTGTGTCACCCCCCATCTCCCCAAGACCTGACCCTCCTGCTTACAGGGGTGGGGTGCTCCCACTCCCTTGTCCCACATAAGACTGAGTCTTTTTCCATGGATCCTTTTTACCAGGATCAAGGGGCTCCTGTCTGCCTGGCTGTGGGTTATTCCACTCATCAACCCACTGCAAAGATCACGACCTCTCCAGATTGGTTCCCTTATGGAAGTGGTGATGGTCTGCAACACATGGATTGGTTTCTCAAGAGCAATTTTGGGAATTTTCATGGCAAAGTGGCAGCAGTGGCACACTGCCCATGGGATTGGCATCAAATGCTCATCCAGAATCACTGTGGTCAGTAAACCGTGAATTAAGAAGGATTTACATGATAGTGTGTGAGAGCTGCTTAAGAGCTGCTGGAGTATGTTGAGTGATCCAGCTACAAAAATATGCCAATACACGTGCTTGATAAAAGACTTGAACTGCTCTAAAATATAGTTACCGGCTCCTGTATAAAGGAGAAACAGTAAGTTAACTATTCACAGGCATTGAATGTGCTTGACTTTATCATGTGTTACAGTGATTTATGCAAGACATCAAAAACAATTGTCAAAAATGTGGAAGAGAAATTCAAAGCCAAAAGCACAGCCATTTGTTCTGATAACATCTGGTAACGTGTTAATGTAGGGGAAGAGAAACATCAGCACTGCAAGTGGAAAGGGACCATTCAGCAAACTAAACTCTTTCTTTTGGGAAAAAAAAATTCCACAGAATACTAATTATCCATTAGCTGTAAAATAACCTCCAAGTTAAGAGCTGTTTTCCTAGCGTTACGATGTCACACATTTTTACAGAGAAAACAAATCTATCACTAAGTGAATTTGTATTTCTTATGCTTTTTATGTTTGTTACTGGGTCGAAATAAAACCTTGTTGAAAATAGGAAAAAGAGATGCCTTAGAAGAATAAAGGGTTATAATTCAGGCAAGGTTTTATAATGGCACTGCATACCCACTGCAGTGGAAAGAGAGCCTTGAGACTGAATTAGTGCCTGAAGATTTTGTGCAAAATCCTTCATTGTTACAGGGCCTTGCCAGTTCATATTTATGTGGTTTATAATGTGTCACGTAGTTGTATGTTTTAATCTCATGGCACTGAGTTTATTGCTGAGAGGACTGCAGAGCTGGAGATGTCACAGGACCAGCAGGGGAAAGCAAATTCATAAATTAGCCCCGTTATCCTTATTTCACGGGGTGGCTCTGGATGCACCACAGCCATTTATGCAGGGTCCTGCACGTCTTTGGCCAAGGTTTTCTGGGCTCTGGGTGCCCCTGGGTGCACATGGATGGGTTCTGAGCCAGCAGAGCCCGAGCAGGGGTACAGTGTGTCCCAGGGAGTGAGGCTGGGATAGCAGCTCCCCTGGGCCTTCAACATTATCAGTGAACTAAGTAATATCAACCCCCCTGTTTCACTCAGATAAAGGTGTAAATACCTTAAATACCTTCTGTCTGTGCGTGTGTAACTCTCAGGTGGCTCTGCAGGGGAAGTGGCAGCAGGAGATGGGATGATGGATCGATGAGAGTCGATACGCTTCTCTCGGGTGTCTCAGCACCTGCAGTGTGTTGGTTTGTTCACGAGCTGGAAGTTAGCAGAAGATGTCAGTAAAAGATGAGTCCTTTGAACACCTTCCAGACAATCAGACATTTCCTTCTATTGGCACAAGAGGATTTATAGATCATATTAAATAAGGTTTAATGCACTGCAAGCGATCAGGGCACTGTGGAGTAATGTGTCAGTGGCATGACAGCTGCCAGGCCCTCAGCACCCCCAGCTCTGCTGCCCACCTCTGTCTGGCAGACACCCATGGGAAGAATGAAGGTGTTTCAGCTAGAGATGGAGGGTTCTCCATGTTCTGCACTAGGTCAAATGTACAGTCTCAGCTTTGCTCTAAGTATGCACAGGGTAAGGGTCTGTTCCTTGTACAAAACACATCCTTCCAAATAACACCTGTTGTTGCTGCTCAGGACACGCTGCTCTGGGCTCATGTCTGGGGGTCTCACAAGGAGAACGTTTAGCTCTGGCCCTTTCAGTATCAGGCTAGAGAAAGCAGCACTGGGGTTGGGTACCCTGGGACCCTTGATGCATTCAGGGAACAATGTGGCGCTGCAGAGAACCAGCAACTCACTGAGGATGACAGGAGCCCTTTATGAGTGTCCAAACTCTCCCACATGGCCCTTGTCTATTCCTGTTTTCCTTTGCCCAGTCCTACCAGCACGATGGACAGCCCCATGCAAGGATGTCTGCACACAGGTGACATGACTGCATGTTACCATACTAACATTTCAGAGCAGGAACCTGCCCTCTCGGTTCCCTCTCCATCATGGGAGGCTCTCCAGTTACTAGAAAGGACACTGAGGAAACCCAAAAGCTGGATCAACTTCTGGTGCTCTTAGGAACATAACACAGCTATGTTGGAACTGGTTGTTTCTGAAAAGCTCCTTGTTTGCTTTGTTTTTTTCTGGGAAAACAGCAGCTATTTTAATTTGGGCTTCACATAGATACACAGGAAATGCACAGGTATCTGCCAGACCCTCTAGTGGGAATCCATCTTACTGAGGGTTGAATGATAAAATGCAGAGCCCCCCAGCTGTGCATGCGGCACAACAAACCTTTTGACACGATGGGATTCCTCCTCCGAGGCCTCTCTCGCGCCTCAGTGAGAAAATAGCAGCCTAATGTACAGGAAACTCTTGCATGGGATGTTTCCTGAGCTTTATGAATTCATTAGAAAATTACTCAGCACACTAATAAATGCATCCAGAGCTTTGATATTTTGCACATCAGGTGGCAAAACAGTAGCTGTGAATAGATTGCCTGTACGAAGGTTTCTGCCTTGAGCGCTGCAGCAGCAGATGGCCTAATAAATATGCAGTGCTCTAAAATGTTAGTAATTTCTGTGACCTAAGGTTTTTTGGTCTCCCACGCAGATAAAATGCACAATCATCCCGTAATAAACTTTTTCACAGAAAAAACCCCCGAAGTGTGTCATGTAAACATCTTCTGAAGTACACTAGCACTGGCAGTGTGGTAACAGTTGTCCTGGGAGCCCAGCTGGGTTTCTTCATGAGAAGTATTTTACTGTGGCTGTGCGGGTCAGGGCAGAGGACTCACTATTAGCATAGCCTGTACCTCTTCTCTGGCAGTGGCCAGGGGAGGATATCTGTGAGGAGTGGGATGAGGACACAGTGTCAGTCCCCAGGAGCACTCCAGCCATGCCACAGAAGTAAAATTGCTTTTCATTTAATGGCTCTTGATTAGCATTTTTTCCTCTGTTGTTTTGTAGCCATCTTTCAAACCTGTGTGCTCTTCAAAACTCCTGGGGAAAGAACATGATAATGAATTAAAAGCCTGAGATCTGCTGAAGATGTCACAGCCACAGGGATGGATCACTGAGTGCGCTGCCTTCAGCAAAATGTTCTGCCCCTCTGCAGCCCACACTGGACCATTGTGCCCGATAGCCAGGAGCCAACAGCAGCTGTTCAACATCTCCTTTCTCTTCCAGTGCTGAGGGTACTTCTGTGTAGGTATCTTCAAGGACACTGACACAGGGTCTGCATAAGCAGAGGGATTTATCTGGGCCACATTTTGACAGAATTAGAAAAACAATCTTTATCACAAGCACCATTTTGGTGCCCTTAGGACAGAAAAAGAGGTGGAACTGCTGAGAAGCCATGCTCAGCTGAGGCATCTGGTTTTTGCATTGGCTTTCAACTCACCTCCAAAAATCTCTCTCAGTTCCTCAGCATCCCCAGCCCAAGTCTGCTCTCATCAGCCATGCAGACTGGATGGCACATTCTTGGAAAGGGATTAAAAGCATCGCAAGGCTGTTGATTCAACTGATTTACCCCAGGAAGCTTCGTAATAATTCTTACCATGTAGTTTAATGCCAAGAGATTATTTGTCCCCTTGAAAAATGTCAAACTTGGAAACAGGACTGCCTTTAGAGTGGTGTGATAAGAACAAAATCCTGCTCAGGTCTTTGCACTGTGGGCTGCTGCATGTGAGTCCTTGGGAGCTCACAGCTGTTTCTGGGGTTTCATCCAGGACTTTTGTATTTGTGCTGGTTACAATGCCTGCAGCAGGATCCCAAAACATCACAGTTAGAAATAGCTGTACAGCTGCTAATGAGCAAGTTAAACACCAAATAAGAAAAAAAGATAAATATTGTTGTTACACTTATATATTCCCAAGGGTATCGTGAAGCCAAGTTTTCACTTTATCAGGGAACTCAATTTAAATAGTTTTCTTCAAGGTGCTAAAAAAGGTGGTAGATAAGGATGCCAAGTTACTATAGTAACCATGAGAAAAGTGGTGATTATCAGCAATACCACATAGAAAAGACAGGCTGGATTGTCTTTTCATTTTACATGTAGCCCATTGCTTAAAAAAATAAGCCCTTTTCTGAAAGGCAGAAATACCATGGAAAAATAAGTTGAATGTGAAATTCATTATGCAAAATTATCTTCATGGATTTTTCAGGCTGTGGATCCTTGCCATTCGCCTCAGTGTTTAGAGGATGTGTTGCTGAAGAGAACACTTTATGGCTGAAGAATATGTGAATAATAAAGCATGACTTTTCATATTTTCTCACCTAGTAACCACAGCGGCAGAGAAGAAAAATCAATATTGATTTCTTACTGTAAGCTCCTTAGGACACAGTGTGTTCTTTGTTTGGTATAATGAGGCTCGGACGTACAGACAACACTTGGGTACTGCAAGATTAAAGTCCTGGCAGCTGCTTGGAGGAATCCACATGGGTGGATCTGTACTCACAGGTACCAGGCTGTCAGTGACCTACACCTCAGTGCTCCAGGTGTCCACAGAGATCTGAAGGCTGAAACCTGGTTATTTGGTTGGATTTCAGAAAAAACCTTGGTAGATGGACCTAAGGGAGAAACAATGAGAAATGAGGAGAATCATTCCAGCAACACAGAAACACACTGCTCTGGGTTGTGGGTTAAAACAGTGAAAAGTGTTTTAAAGATTTCTGCTTCTTTCTGGCCATCTGAAAGCTGGCTGTTTTTTAGCAAATAGAAACAAAGCAGAGATGTCTGTCACACCTCACGTGTGAAAGGAACACAGAAAGGCCTGAGAGACCAATTGAGTGACTTGTGATCTGCTGACTCCAGCAACTCTACCAAGCTAAATTCAATTCCTCTATTTCCAATGCAAATCCAAGAAATGCTAATGAATGCTTACTAACATTTATTGCATTTCAAAATGTCTGTTCCTAAAAATCATAACTGATGCTGGGTGTGTAGACATAAATCCCTGAAGTTTCATTAACCTGAAACTTTATGCCCAGACATAGGTCTTTTTACCTGTTGGAAAGCTCACTCCAGTGCGAACTACGCGATTCTTATGGGATAAAACATTGCACATGACTGCTAGGAGCAAATCTCTGTGTTCCTCATCACTTGCCATAACTGCTGGCTTTGACAAATTGGCTCAACGAAAAGCCCACTGTGCGTCAGCAGTACTTTAGTTCTGGGTTCACAGGATGATGATTAAGAAAAACCAGGTGAGGAAAACTCAGAGCCCTTTTGAGCTGCTCAGCTCACAGGTGTTGTTCACAGCATCATGGCAATCAATCCCCATGGACGCTGAAGACATAAAGCTGCTAACTAGAACACAAAGGGCAAGGATCCCAAACTGCTGATTTCGAAAAGCAGGATACTACCTGCCTACCTATAAAATACTCCCGTGCTAATGACAAGAAAACAGTGTATCTGGACTTGACTGTGAATCTCTTTGAAAAAACAAACTCACCCGAAACTACTGTTGCTGCCTGCCTGACTCCTTATCTCATTAAAGGTGGGGCTAAGAGTGTGGAGTCTCCAAGGTCCTCCTTTTGCCCAAGCTTTCGATGCCTACTGGTACACTTCTGTATGTGACTGCCTGCTGTGAAGCCAGAACAAGCATATCTACCCAGACAGGCGTTGGCAGACAATCCATCTGACACCAGTTTGCAGACAGTATTTGTTTTTTTTTTCTTTTTTCTTCCAACTGAGCAGCTCAGTAGCAGTAGTGATCCAGTCTGGACTCACAGTGGTGCTCTAGGACATCCAACCACTCCTGTGAGACATGTGGCTATGGAAAGAAAATTAACAACATGTTCTAAATAGCCCTTGCCACAGATAGAGGCGGTGTGGTCCTGATCACTAAATGATGCCAAAAAGAAAGTGGTTAGATATGCACAAGCATGTACAAGCCAGCATCTGTTTTTTGAAGGTCAAAATTATGATTTCATTGAACTTTTAAACTGATTATGGCATTAGCAAGAACAGGTACAAACCTTTCTGGCTAAGGCTGGGTAAGTAAATTATCTCAGCACAGTATCTGTCTTCCTGTGGATTTCAGTGCTACTCTTACTTGAATCAATTTGTGATGATATGTTTGTACCTGCCACAGAGCCAAATACACAATCTGATCTTATGCCAAGTCACTATTACCAACTGCATTTCCAATTGATTCTAGGATATTCATTAACTGGGATCCATAATTACATATAATTTACAGACATATAATTTTAAATCACTTGCCAGTGAGCTTACTAAGCTCACTTTATGACATTCAAATACATTATTCTTAAAAATTCACTGAGTAGTCAACTTGCAAATAATTACAGTGGAATAGCACTGGATATAATCAAGTAGAAACTTAGAACAAGAATCTCCAGAAATGCCTATAGATCACTTTTGCCATATGATTTTCACATTCTCTTTAGCTGTCTCCAAAAAAGTGTTAGGTTAACTCCAAAGCTGTTCCACTAAGTCAACTCCATTACAACATAATGCCTTGGAGTTCTTTCATAGTTCTTTCCCTGTCTGACACCTTTTTTCAATACCTGGCAGCTGATTTTGTAAAGATTTCTTTACCCTTTAGGCAAGTGTCCTGTTGGTTGGGGGGATGCTGTTGGCAACAGCACTGCACTTGCTCTGGGGCTGGAAATGTCAGGCACTGCTTGAAGCCAAGTAGCAGCCATGGCAATGCAGAGACATCAGGGTCAGGTTAACTGGATTTTAGAGCAAAGTACAGTACACAGGATTCATGCACAGTAATAAATAAGTGAAAAAATAAAGCAAATATAATACATGTGCAGTATTTTATTAATTTCATGTAAGGATTTCATTTTCGTGTGAACACAGACCCTGAAGTGCTCAGCACTGTACACATGGCACCACCCCCTCTCTGCCATCATCCCATCCCTGTAATGTGCAACAGCAGAGAATTTCTTGAGGATGAGGAAAATGCTGCTTTCTCTGATGACTAAAAGGAGAGAGTGAGCTTATGAAATGGAGGCCCGTGAACAACACACTGTGTATCTTACAGAATAAGATAGCTCACACCAATTAAGTAAGCAGTAAGCAAGTAATTAATGTTTTTTTTTTATTTGAGTAAAAACATAATTTACAGATAAATACCACCAACCTTCTTGATCCAGCTTCATTTGTTTTCATATGGAAGCTGTGAATACTGGAAATAAATCAGACTAACAAATAACTGTCCTAGACACAAGGAACATTTACGTTATGCAGTTTTCCACTGCATTACAACTTAATACAAAACTATAAAAATAAGTCACTGTTTACGAAATATATTAATTTGGTTGCAAACTATTGTTTAAGTTTTAAGTTAGGTAATAAATTATACTCAGTCATGTTTTGCAAGAAGTTAAAAGATACTCTGAATACAAAATGAGATCCTCTCATGTTCTGGCTGTGCCAATTCATAGCGCTTCCCAGAATTTGGATCAAAGTAACAGTTCAGGCATGGATCATACAGAAGACTCAAAACTTCCTCATCTTCTTCAGCATTGAAGTCATCTTCACCTGCATGAAGTGGAAAAAGTAAGAATAAATCACTCCTATTCCCTCAGACAATAACATGGAAATACCTTTCTGTCAGATGTGAGAGATTTTTTTCTTTAAAGTGTATAATCTTCTGACTTCTGAATTGTTACCTTCAAGATAACAGCGATTCACATTTTTTATTATATTTCTGAGGACTTGTACTTAGCTGAGGTGAAATGATGTCAGTTGGAGTTCACTTAATGACTGGACTTTTCAAAGTCCAATGGAGCAGTTCACCAGAAGTACCTTTACTAGTAGTGGATCGAAGTATTTCTAAGTGATATTTTCCTCAATAACCTTCTTAATAACTTTTTAGCTTGAACAAAGGCAGTCAGTGCGTACTTAAGTCCTGCAAGAATGCAAGAATTTGTATGTCTGGTATCCAATATGTCACCTAAATATTCAGTATAGGTAAATGTGTACAAAAGAGCTTTCAGTATCAGAGAGGAAATAAGATTCTTCCAGACAATAAAAATTTTAAATCTAGGTTTTCTAAAGTTATATAAAATTCAAGAATGTTTTCAGGTAACAGAATTGAATCTTTAGTCTGAAACACACTGATAAAGCCATACGGACTTTTATTACAGACGCTTTATACATTGTAGCTTCTTTTCTGAGCCTGTCTGCCTTTCATATAAGCTAAATCTAAGTTATATGATGTATACCTTTTTGATAGGAAATAATTCACAGTTGAATGCAATCTGTACCTTGCATTTCACCGTAACTGTTCATCCCACTCTCAGGCTGCTAATGCCAACTGAATGCTTTGCATGCCCTAACACTTCATAATAACTAATGGCCTGTTATGCGAACGGCAGCAGTTTCAGAATGCTCGGAGTCTATTTACAGCCAGGATCACACAACGATATATAGGTTACATTATCTGGAGACCAGAAAGTAGGTTGGTGCATTTGATGCATACCAAAGTGTGAGGTTTATCGCTTCAGAAGAGATTTCATTTTTGTTTCCTCAGTAGCATTAACAAATACCATCAGAAAGAAACTGTCTTTTGCTGTAACCAAAGCTAAGAAGGTAAAGCCAAATTGATGCCCTCCCTGCTGTGGGTGCTTCATTAGGCCTGGGAAGCTAAATGAGGTTAACTGAGGTATTTTGTTTGGATAGCTCCTGGGAAAAATATGCAGTGCTGAAAGAAGGCAAAGAACTGAATGTTTTTTCTCTGCTTCATATCACAGTACACAAGGAAACAGCGTTCATGCCTCACTCCCTCGCACAGCATCACAATTTCACCTGAAACCACGTTGTTATTTTCACTGCATTCTTCCTTTTATTGTTTTGCTTTTCACTGCCTGTACTTCTTTTCAAAATGATTCTATTTTCACCTCTCAGCTTAAATCTCCTTCCCTCTTTACCTTAGAACTGGCCCCTCAGTATACTCCCTGGTTTGAATTAGGAATGAGAAATTCTTCAGACTCATCAGGAGAATACCTCTTTCCCTGTGTGCCTTGAATTCATACCAAATCAGAATTATATTGCATCCAGAACTAGCTGGATTTATATCTTCATAGCAATAATTCCCTGCATGTGAATTATTGGTCACCACATGACCAAGAAGAGAAAGTTTTCTAGATGTTATCTTGTTTTTACAGTTAGGCTCCTTTCTTTTAGCATCTCACCAGACCTCCAAATGCACTTCAAGGCATTTCTAAGTATTGCAACAGATTACCAATATCAGCATGGAGTATTCCATTTTGAACAGGCATATGTAAACCTCACTTCTGTTCTTCTTCCTAAATAGAAGTACTACTTAAATTAAGTGATATTCTTCTAAAAACCTCAAATAATGCGTACTGGTTGTATTAGAAGGCATCTTTCTGATTTTGAGTGGTATCTTGTTTGCAACCTGACCACATGTAGGAATGAAGTGCCCATGGCCACAGTAATTGATAACCAGGTTATCTTCAGTTAAAATTTCCACAGCTGTTTATGCTGCTACCACCCACACTTGCGGGCTTGAAGCTATTCAGAATTGCATGAGAAAGCCTCTTGGCAGTTTAATTTGCATATCATGGTGAAAGCAAAATCAAACCTTTTGTTCCTAAATCGCTAAAAAATTAAACGGTATTTTAGGTGAGAAAATACCTTGATTTTAAATGAAAACTGAGGTCTGTGATATACACTAGAGAGGGATGAGTATTTTTCTGTTCTGAGCTGAAAGAAGGCTGAAGGTAGGTAGTCCCAGCGAATACTTGTCATATTAAATGAAATGCTGTCCCACTAAAATCAGGGGAACTATTGTTTTTCTGGAGAAAGACTATTGTTTTTCTGGAGAAAGACTTGATCAAGATGTCTAAACCCAGATAACAAAAAACAGGGCAGGCATGTGGCAGCTTTTTCTGAACTTTGAAATGAATGTACAAATAACTGCGTGGTTATTATTATGTTATTATTATCAGATAGAAAAGTTTCTGTATGAAGTTTTCAAAATTGCAAACATCATATATACATGAGTCAGAATTTGACTGAATAAAGGCACAAATATAAAAAGCCTAAATAAAAAGCTATGCTATATAGACATTTTCTGTTCTCCAAATGTGCAATCACAGGCACATGATATAAAACATTTCAGCTTAAAGGAAAATGAGTTTAAGAACAATTCACAAGAGTTTGAAAATCCTAGTGTGAATAACAGGAGAAACACAAAATTCCAAATAGACTTCTTTTCTAAAGCTTTAAAAGATAATAACACAATTTTTAAAATTTACAAAAATTATAGCTTTACTGCAGCAAGCCCTGGGTTTCATAATACTAACGTAAAAGAGTTCTCCAGGGCCTATCAGAAATTTTTATCCAATGTGCCTTTAACTCAAGCATTGCTGCCCAATCCTCTTTGGCTTATTTAGGACCCTTAACACAACATAGTACTTGATTCTTCAAAGCAAGGTCCCTTCCTGACAGCAAAATTCTATTTTGCTGTCATAAACAATTACAAATATATGTCTACGAAAATATTCCCAATTTGAGGGGCATAATTTATTTTAGACAGTAAAGCACTGAGACATCTTTACCCCTCAGGCAGCCAAAATACATAGGGCAGATTTATGAGAGTTCGCAATGAATTCATGAGACTTGATGAAAAATGTAGATGTCTATCCTGGAAGTGTTCAAGGCCAGGTTGGATGGGACTTTGAGCAGCCTGGTCTAGTGGAAGGCGTTCCTGTCCATGTCACAGGGGTTGCAACTGCATGGTCTTCAAGGTCCCTTTCAGCCCAAACCATTTATATGGTGAGTCTATCATGATGACTCTACCCTTTTTCCTAAGATAGCTGATAGAAAAAATGGGCATTTGAAGAAAACACGGTATTTTCTTTATTCTGTTGTTAACTTTCCAGTTTCAGTTAAGTTCTTTGCCATTCTCTAAGCAAACACCATTAACAAACAAAAGCCTGTAACACTGGTGACAACAGTCCTCAGGAAATCCCACTAAGATTTCATTTAAGGGTAAATCTGAAATTTTTCTTCATAAGAGAAGTGTCTCTTATGCAAGTATAATTGTGCCTCTGAATAAGGATGTTTAGTCTTTGTGTTTTTTCTTATGTAGGTTTGCCATCCCCATTAGCATAAATTCCTTATTTTAAACAAATAAGATGCATTTTTTATGAGTTAATGTGTGTAGTGCCAGAACATTAGGAAACTGCAACTGCATGTTATTCTAGCAGAGGCAAATAATACTGCATGGAAAACTCTGTTAGCTTGAGCTGAGCATAATAAATAAGAGAACTTGAAACCAAAAGGTACAGAAAAGTATGAAAAGGCAGCACCAGCACTGAAGGCACAACATTTAGAAATGTTTTTCTACCCAGGTTCTTTTAATTTTCTTTATAAATTCCTACTTTGAATATTCTGTTTTGTTGAAGATTTAGTATGGTCTTCCAGCTGTTGGCTTCCAGGAATGATGGGGGAACTGAACACATTCGACCAGTCCCTGAAAATTATAAATCAAAATATCATTTATAAAAGCACAGTTTATGTTTCTAATTGTTCTAATTCTCTTGATTATTAAAACAAAAAAGAAAGTAAATTGCACGTTGTCAAGTGTGCTGAAACAAAATCAAGCTAGATTTTATTATTATAAAAATAAACTTTGCATTTAATACAATTATTAAATATTAAGCCCCTGTAATAGCATAACACAGTAAGTGGTGCATCATTCCCCGTCTGGATAACTGGTGAGTTGGAGCTGAGCTGAGCCATGAAATGGATGGCACTAACAGTTTGCTAGAGAGGAAACACTGGATTTATATGGAAAAAAGCATTGTTAAGTAAACACATTATAAATATTTATTTATAACAATTTCTTATTGCTACAAAATGTATGTTATAATAAAAATTTGTTATAGAGTATAACATGATTCATCACAGTTGTCCCAGAAAAAAATTTTGATGCAACCTTTATCATAGAGAAGAGAGTCCCTTCTTCACCTATTCAATGTAATGGACAATTTTTGTCTCTCCCGGACACTGCTGTGATAGCTTTTAAAAATGGTTTTCACGTTATCATACGTTCATGCAAAGTTCAATGGTCATTTCACATACATCACTTTATGGAACACTGTCTTTGATTGTTACAGCTCAGAGAAAGGAAAACAGAACAGTTCTTTTTATTGTTATTGTTGTCTGTTTTTTATTGCAAACTGAAGTGCAGTTCAGTGACAAAGTCACTCATATTATACTATCAGTCAGAGAAAGATTGGTCTGGAAGGACACATCTAAGTCACAAAGTTAAGACATTCCTTTTCTAGGTGACCATGTCTTGCAATTCTTCTCACACATGAAGCTAATCCCTGCACACTGTGCACAGCTGATGTTTCCTTCTCGTCTCTCCTCTTCAGCAGTAAAGATCTGTAACACATTAAGGCTTCCATATAATCATTAACTAGACTAAATAACTGCAAGTCAATACTTGAACACAGAATTCAAGGCACCTCAATGAATCATCTCATTTTGACAGAACCAGATCCATCCTTTTTGACCAACCTATTTCACTGCAAGGCAAGAAGAATGGAAGTGGATAAATTCCTATATGTTTGCCTCATGCTTATGGAAGCACTGCAGCTCTAAGGAGTAAATTATACTTGCTTGGGGGTTGATTCAACTTATGTCTGGCCATGGCTGTTCCAACAACAGGCACAAAACCATTAGGCATATGAGCTTGTGCCAGAGGCCGGGGAGATTAGCCAGAGCTGTAGAGGTAACTTCAACATCCATGGCTTTGTTTAAAGGGGATGAATTTTTCCAAAGCTTGGCAGCTTTCTTCACACTGCCGGGCTGTAATTGTCTCAACTCAATTGCCCAACACCAAGGAAAAGGGTAATTCACTTCTGCTTTCTGAAAAGCCTTCATGATCTCATGTACGCGTGGCTTCTGTCAGAGAAATCTGGCAAGGCTCAGTCAACTCCTGTAATTGCTAAAATATGCCAACTGCATTTTTTTTTTTGGTTAGTTTTTCTGCTACTTCTGGACACGTTATTGATTCCACATCATCTCCTGTTGGCATGTACACATAATCTGGGGTGAATCAGGGGACAACCACCTATCTGTTTGCAGTCAAAACGGAAAAAACTAATTTTCCGCCTCAGGAAACAGAACTGCTGGTGTAGAAATCCAGCAAGTAGTATAGCAGATTTAAAGGAGGAGATATTGAATTTTCCATCATTTCAAAATGTAAAAAACATACATCAAAATTTTTTTACACCATCATATTATTTTCACATATATGGCCAACTTCACAAGCAATCCTTCTCCTCTTCTGCTGTTCAGCTAACGCCAGTGAGACCTGGTACAACTAATGCACACAGCAATACGCTTGCCTAGACTTCTCATTGTCAGCTCTCTGTCACCATATCTGCATTCCCTGAATACAGCCAAAGGCTTTGTTTACACCAAACCTTCAGAAGTCTTTAGGAATAACAGCTAAATGCATGCTGACATCCAGTGGCATGGGAGAATGTATTTTCCATTTCTGTCACTCGCACGTGTGGTTTGATCTGCCTCAGAATCAGCCAGCACAAGCCTAGCGCTGGAATCTGACCATGCTCATAGAATGTGGTCTGAGAGCACAAAGCATCATCACGTACCTGATCCTCTACAATTGCACTGAAACACAAAGTGGTGCAAGGACAGAGGAAAGACAGTCCTCGCTTCTAAAGAGAATGATCTCAGTCAGACCAACAAATAGAGTTACAAGAGTAAAGCAATTTTAGAGTACATATGCAGTTCTACAAGTCTGGCATAAAACAGAAGAGTTTAAAGATACGTGTTTTTCATATAAAACATATCAGAGAATTTCTAAAGAAAATAGTTGGTACCTGTAAAACAGAGAGGATGTTAGTAAGAGGGAGGGAAAGATAATAAGGCAAATTACCTACAATGGAAAAGAAAGAGGCAATTCATTTAGAGAACATTGAGGGAATGAGGTAATAATGTGTTGTCAAACCAGTATTTCTGCAAAATTAATAGTTCTTATTATTCGTGAAATTGATGAATTTTAGTTTTAAGTCTCATCTCTGTGAGATCTGCCTGAAATATCAAGTCTGGGAAATCAGAGACAGGATGATTTGTGAGTAGCTGGGTGATTTTATCTTTGATTTTGTCTTCATTTATTGGAGTAATTTCTGGTGTAAAGGAGTTGTTCAATTCTATTGTTGTATTTATTTTGATACACCTGGTTCAGCAGGTGAATGACTATTCTCTCTAGGAGGTCCAATGGTAAGAAATAGGGATTTTGATCTTCTAAAGTGAGGCAAAGGAGTTTTTATATATGATAGAGGCAACAGAGATGTATTGGCAAGTTCAGTATTTCCTATTGAGGAAGTCTAGATTCAGATAACATTTTTTTCTCTCAGTGTCCAAGAAAAACAAATAGTTTTGCCATTCAAGTCTTGCTCATCAAGACAAGTAATCAAAACATTACTGTATTATGGTTTCATTGTTGACTTAACATTACTTTCAAGGTTAAAACATTTTACACAATATATGTTAAAGATGGTTTCATTTTACACAACATATGTCAAAAATGGTTTATCCCTTCCACAAGTTAGCTAGCAATGTCTAAATTAACCTTTCCTAAAATCTTGAAAAGAAGTTTTTTAAAAATCTCATGTGTGCTGAAATCTTCTTGGCCAAACTGCAGTAGAGAGTAAGCGGGTCTGCAGTGTAATTCTGACAGATGCTGAAGTCTGGCAGTCACAGCAGACTTTTCCACAAAGAAATCTGCAGTTGCTTTTAGGAAGCAACGGAACTTTGTTTGTGTGTGTATGTGTGAGACAGAGGGTCTGAGTTTATTTTAATAAAACATCTTGAAAATTTTGTTAGACCTTGACTAAAGGTCAAGGCCCAGCCTGGAGACAATTGGCAATATTATGAGAAATACAGACTGTGGCCTCTGTTTGCCAGTGGGTTTGTTCTGATTGAAAAAGAATATACTTTTTGGAGAATGTATTGAAGAAGATAGTTTATCTCCTTAAAACAGAAAAGTTAATCACACATTCTGACTAATTAAAGACACTCTATTTATGCTATCAATGCCTCCAGCTGTAATCAATACAATCAATGTGCAATAAACTATCTAGAGCTTTCCTGATAACAGTGTGGAATGCCAAATATTGTCTTTTGTCATTGTGAGCTGAATTGTAGGAAGAGTCAAAATAAATTCCACACACACTCAGTATCATGTACCTTTAATACTTGCACTGAAATTCTTCATTATTCTGAAAGATATTCTCCACAACAAAATGCAATACAATTTTTATATAACTTTGTTATATTTTTCTTTAAAAATTACTTAGAAATTCTGTAAAAAATATTTTCAGATAATAATATATTGAAATATCACATGACAGCTGAACTGTGATGGAAAGCAAAGGAATCTTTTGGACTTATGAACATGGTTTGCAGTTTTACGAAGTTTTATGAGAGTATGTTAAATTTCACAGAAAAACAGCGTCCATCAGCAAAATCTGTTGAGAAGATTAGTGATGCTTTATTAAGTAGCACTTATCAATGGCAATGTATCAAAATTATCGCCACCAACAGAAATCCTTAGAATCAGAAGGTTTTCATTTAAATCTTAATGAACACCTTTGATAGTTTGGTTTTTTACAGATAATTTTGCTAACTGGGAGACTGAGAAAATGCCAAATCACTTAGTATAAAGATTTTTAACATTGCTGTGAACTGAGATAGCATACTTTACTGCATTTCTTTTGGATCGCATTTAATCTGTATTACTTAAATCAATGGGATCATTTAATCCATGTTATTAACAAAATTGAAATGCTTCAAAGTTTTAGTACGGTTTCATCCAACAATCTATACAGAAATTAGAAGGAATTTGTTCAGCCTTGTGGCATACTTAAAAAGTGCAAGGCCAGGGCTACATCACATCAACACAGGACATGTAAAAACTCCAGTTTTGTATCATTACGAAGACATCAAATTGTCATACTATTAAGTACCTGAGGTGCACATTCACTAAAACTACAAAAGATGGTATTTAACTGCATAAACTTAGTAAATCTTTACGAACATGAGAGCAGAACTAACTTGTGCCTGAGTGATAGGAAAAGGAGCACGTTTGCTGAACTATTTTTTTTACAGTGGATTATTTGACTAACTCTGTGAAGAGCCAGAGAATGCCAAGGTATGAATCAGGAGTGCAAAAACATTTTAAGGAAAAAAAAGGACCAATTTTTGACATCTTGTGCAGCTATCAACCTAAATCTCAGAACATACTTCTGTTTGTATTAGTAATATTTAATACCACATGAAGCAAATTCTGCTGCAAATGCTCAAAGTGGCATCTTACCATGATGTTCTAAATGCAAACTACTGGCTCATATCACAAGTATGGTTCAGTACAGCCTGAATATTCAGCTCAGCTAAGATCAAGACTTACTTTTCTCTTGTTTGTAATTTTATTTGTATTTAACAGGTCTGAATTTTTAATTATTTACATATCTGCTGAGCTTCATGCACATGTGTAACTTTATTAAGTCAGATTACCCACATACACCTATTTATTTGGATTCTGCTTTGAAATATATTAATGATGTATGCATAATGGAAGCTTTGGTTTTATTTTTTAATAGAAATAAATATCTTCAATGCTAGCTTCCATAGTGAAGGAAGGACTCATGTAGGCTATTAATAATGAGATTTGAGTTATGCACAGAATGCAATTATATTATTTGAAGATATGTTGAAACTAAATTTTGGGTCCTGCAACTACATGTCTGTAATAATTATGCAGTCACACGAGACTTAAATTGTCCATTGTTGTATCTAAAATGCTTTAAACAATTCAAATTTTTGCAGATTCATAAAGTTTTTATGTAAAAATGCCACAAGCCAATAAAAATTCAATATGAATTTATACATCAATAAGTGTTCAGTGCTACTCAGTTCCAGGTGGGAAAACCAGCTGCTTTGAAATGAAAAACTGAGTGAGTGCACAGCAGAACAAGATATACTACCAAAAGAACACAGAGTATACTTTTACATACAAATCAAGGATTTTTGAATGCACATTTTAATAAAAATGTTGAAAAATAACATAAATTTATGTGCTCATATGACTTTCCATGATTTGAAAGTTCTAGTTTAGAAAGTATTTAAGGGCAATCTGGCAACACATTGGTGATTAAAAAAAAAGCAAGCCATGAGCTACATTGTATTATTCTCCTGGAGTGCTACTGTAGTTTCAAAATATCATTAAATCAGCACAAACCAACACTTATCATTTCCTGCACATTTTTCACAGTGAGCTGCATTCTGACTATGAGTAATCTGTTAATCTGTTCTTTGCCTCACAATCCGTCAAAGTGACAGATTCATTCCATCCCTAATACATAATATCTTCATTTACTGTATGCCTTACTGGAACTTTCTTTCCTAGCACCAAGATTTAGAAAATCACAAGCACATTTAGAGAATGCCTTTTCCCTTCCTCCAAACCACTTCAGCGAGTCCAGCCTGCCAAACACTGTACCTCCACTGGAGGCAGAGATCTCCTTAGAAATAAAACCATTTAATTGTCAGTGAATTAGTAACTAAACAAGATATCATTAAAGGTACAAGTGCAATTGTGCAGGAAACACTTGAATCTCAAAGTCTTTAATCTGTAAATGAACTATGGGTTCTAGCATTTACGGGTGCTAGATTAGACTCAAGGATAACAAAGGAGATGTAAACACTATTAAAAAAGATATTTAGATAGTGTAAAGTGCCACTGCAAATGTGTGCAGTATAATCATGCTAACTAGTATGTGCTGAAAATCTGACCTGTTAATGTTTTACAGTTCTTCTTCCATTTCCAGAGTTGAAATGACAAATTTGTGTAGGTTACTAAAAAAATATACAGTCATCTACATCAGTATAAAAATACAAATTACGTTAATCTAGAGGTTTATCATCTTAGTAATTAAGATACTGTGCTATTTGGTCAATGTTTTGCGGTTAAATAAATGAAATTTCTATCACAGCTTCTGTTAAATGGAAGGAACATTTGATTTACTTAAAGACTGAACCTCTAATTCATCACCATGATTCCTGGCTAGATTAAGTCTCCATACTCACTAGCAATGTAAATGGCACTAGCAGAGAAAACCAGTGTTTGTTTAACATCTAATTTAAGTAAAATACTAGCTCTTTCTTCCTTGCTAGTTTTGATTCATTTATCAAAAGACCAGCTGTATAAATTGGAAGTAATGAATTTGCAAAGGTGTGTTAAAATTCCTTCATGTTAATCTAATGTCAGCAAGCAGATTCCAGTAACTGCATTAGATACTCATTGATCAGCGAATCAAATGGATTTTCACATTTAGTGAAGTGTCCGTTAGTTAGGATGTACTTCCCTTTTTTACATATTTCTAACAATTAAATAAACCATTAATTTTTAAAACTATATTTTAATGTTTCACCAGTTCAGGAAGCATCTGAATCTAGTACCTAAGAAATCTTTTTTTCAGAGCCAGCCACCAAGAGCATCCTATTGCTCTGTGCATCCTGGATGTTGACTGCAGCCCATCAACTTTTAATGGATGATAAGGAGGCACAGGGCTTCTAAAAATCAATGGAGAAATATGACTTAGCAGAGCACTAACTTCAGTATTATCAAACTTCTTAAAGGTGATACTATTGAATTCTTTCAGCATGGAAAAACTACTTCTCTTTTTCAGATCAGTAGAAAAAAGAAAAGTTTGCAAGAAAACTCAAAGTTTTTTGCATATTAATGCAAGGAACGGGACAGCACAAAATCAGAAACTTAATCATCAGCACAAAGTAAGCACTACGCTACCTCAGTTTAATTCTCCAAAAACATCAAGTTTTGTCAGTCTTGCACAAATGATACTGGAACAGCAGGGAAGGGAGGTGTGGGCTCCCATGCCCTTGGGAACCCAGATAGTTTTTCTCTGTAAGAAAATGTTGTATGTATATGGGATGTTGGTCAAGGAGTCTGATTTGTCTGTATTTAAACAAGCTTCCAATTCAGAAGAAGAACAGAGGAACAAATATATAGTTCCAACTGAGTACTGAAGTACTGAAGAAGTCTGGGAACAGGGAATCCCAGACTTCTTACGAGGTAACACCTATTTCTTCCTTTCAATCTAAGATATCTGAGAGGCTTGTGAAACCTTTTACTGCATATTCTCCATCTCTGTGTATAAACAAGGCCAGACAACTTTGTTTGAACAGCCCAGGAATATCCAGAAAAAGTGTAGAACCAATAAAAATTATTCTCTGTTAGTCTTGAAGCTAAAAAAAAACCAAACCCAAACCACTACTTTATCTTAACACAGAAATAACAGATATAACAAGATATTACAGCACATTTGAAAGTATTTGCCATGCTTTATATTGAAACCCTTAGTGTATACGCAGCCACATTTCCATGTTCTCAGATTCCCATACAAGGGAAAGCCATTTTTGGATTATTTTAACAAGCTTTTATGTGTTAGCCACTTGGTTCTTAACAACCTTTCTGCAGCTAAGCTCTTTACCATCATGATTAAAAAATGTAACCTGTTCAATTAGGTGGTTCCTGTGCCATTTGCTTCTTTTGTCATGTTCTTTTTCATGCACATTATAGCCTGACAAATGCAGCAGAACTTTGCTAATTCAGATTAACGACTGGGAGATCTATTGCAAATTACTCTATTTTGTGGGTAAGTAACTGAACAAGTAAAATAAAAAACAAAGTACATTTTGTGATACATTGTTCTTGTTCACTTATTTTGACAACTGTTGTGTAATTTTATAATACTTCATAATGTAATATTGTCTGTTTTGCAAAAGTAATGGGGTTGTATGGCCTTGATCTTGTAATGAATCATAAAAATAAATATGCTTCTTTGTTTGCAAAATTCAATCTTTAAATGTGCTTCTTAACTAAGTTATTCTGCTATTCAAACCTTTGCTTGGAAATACACGAAACAAAGATCTTTTGTGTCTGAATTTCAGAGCATGCACATTGGAAAGGTTCTGGTGTAGTGCAAATAAATGTTATAGCTACAATCCTTCTTTTATTGCACCATTTTGTAGGTGAGTTTAATCTTACAGAATCTCTCAATGGTATAATAACACATGCACCAGCTACTGGAATGTTTAGTTTTCATGTGGGATGGATGAGAGCCCTTGAATGGTAGTCTCAAAGCTGAAAATACTTTTAAATTTGAGAGTTTACAGTAGATGTGTTTTTGTGCTGGAATTGCTGATATGATGCAAATTCTGCAAATTTCAGGTGCCATGATAATGGCAATATATATGGCAACAATAGTTCTGAAAAAAGACTTCTCTAGCAGAGACTTTCAAAGAAAAAAGAAATAATTTACTTCTTGAGATCAACAGAGTGGTCAGAGTTAGACACAGAAAGAGGTGTTAATTTTTTGTATATATAATTTATATTTATAACTAATAAATCAAGTGTTACCAATAATCAGTACTAATCTACTAAGTAGAGGCACGTTACACAGCAATTCCCAGTCCCTGCACTGGAGGAAGAAGTAACGTGGACAGTTACAGCTTCCTGTTTGGAGAGAAGAAAGCAATTCTGAAGTTCTCCCAGGACCACACAGCGCATCAGTCAGTGGGGAGCGCATGGCCAAGGCTTGAACACAGCACATCCTCCCGCTCTTCTGGCTCTGGAGCCTCTGTACCCACCTGTCTCCTTTCATTTACTGGTTCTCTGCCTTGCAGAGCAGCACGATGTGGAGGTGATTTGTATTGCAGCAGCAATACCCTTGGCAGACTTATGACCTTACCCAGCACAACCAATGGACAATGAGCCGAGCAGGGTCTTTTTATTGACTGAATTTCCATTATCTTCACAGGAGCTTTCTTTCCTGGCTTGTTCTTTTATCTTATTACGGACAGAACCTACATTTACTGGACAATAGCTTCCAGATTGGCCTCTTTTCATTTCCCAGAAAATATCACTACTACACTTTTTAAAGTTACTGGAGACCTGTCAAATTCTTTATCACTCTTTACAACAATTTGTTGATTCAGTAAATGCACCATATAACTGTCTTCTTGCCATGGCATTTACACCCACACTTCTAAAAAGGATGTATCAATTTTTCAAATATTCTGTGTTTTCCCTACATAACTATAGCAGGCTTACAAAGTTTTAGACATTTTCTAGTTGCTCAGAACACTTGTTAAAATTGGCTTTAAAACCAGTTTAGGAACTAAGTTATAGAATTACCATTAATTTTATCTCCCTCTCATTTAGGTACACATCCTCTGTGAAAAACATTACAGAGTTTTCAACTATAAAAGAAAGGTAATGATGTGAATAACGGTATTCAAGTCACATCATCTCCAGTTTTTATATCATGATGCAAACTGACCTCATAATTTTGTCATCTTCCGTATTTACAGCCCAATAATGCTTTTCTGGCAGTTCACAAGGGCTACTGAATTTATGAGGCACTTGAAAGTCAGGTATTTTATGAATACTTCACCTGCATTTCTTGAAAATGATTTCTAGAGAAATTTAAGTCTACTGTGTGTACTGGATTAAAACAGCATATGAACTAAGTCGTAATTTATACTATTTTGTTTAAAATTTTACTATATGGAAATACAAGTTTTCATTGTTGATTATATTAGCTTAATATGATGAAACACTTTATTTGTACAGATAATGGTGTTTATTCGGTTTTTCAGTATATAAAATGTATCGAGTACCAAATTGCTTTAGCACATACATAAAAATAACTTAATGAAACCTGACTCAACCAATGTATGGGCAAAAAGAAGACTAACAATGTAGCAATTCTAATGTCACCAGAACTGTGAAATTGATTTTGGAATAAAGAGTCCAAGGTGCAATCTCAAGGTACCTGCTGTTGCACTCTGGGAACTACAGTCAAGCGTCTCTGTCCACTTCATCCATTCAACAATTCACAAGGTTCCTTTGATAGCCATCACCCAAGGCAAAAAGGTTTTCTAGACCAACATAAGCACTTTCATTTACATGTGAAAGGGAACAGGAATCCAGGATTATACTTTAACTCCAGTAATATATTTTGTGCAATACGACACATTTGGCTGCCTATTGCAATAACTGATGCATCTGGGTGAGCTTGCACAGAAAGTTTAATAGTGTTCACATCGTAAAATCTAACCAGAAGATTTTGAATCCATAAAAATATGGATGGCAAGTGAGACAAGTGGCTGAAAACATCTCTGTGAGGAGAAGCACATAATATTCTGCACAGCTGTCTGGCATTGTGCTATCAGAAAACATCTCAAACTGTTGATAAAACATAAAGAAGTTGTACCTGAAATGTCCTCTTCTCCTACCCCTCCAAAAACATCTACATTGCCCAGTTAAAACTTGGACAAACAAAATCCATGTTAATGACACCAAGTGAAAGTGAAATAGGACTGCGATTTAAAATAAGTACACCTCTTGCTCAGGCAGTTAAAAAATTGACAAAGTGATGTTAGGGGTTTCACAGGTACAAGGCAGTTCTGAAACTGGTCAATTAATCTTGATTGTCTCAATACTCTCAATTTGATTAATTCTCCCTGGACAACTTCTTCCCTTGTCTTCATCTCACCTTACATTACGGTCACAGGACTTTTGTTGCTGATTCCAAACAAAACAGATCAATCTAAAAACATGACAGACAAAATACACTGTAGACAGGATCCCTTTGAACTATCCCCTAGTGTTGTAACACCCTCTCCTCAGTGGGCTATTTATTGAAAAAAAACCTTTCTCAATAAACAACATTAAAATCTTTCGGAACAAATGGATTCCCTGACACCTACAGTCACATACAGAACTCTAGTTCTAAACCTTCAAAGCAGAGAGGGAGAGAGAGAGAGAGAAAGCAGTGGATGAGAGTGTATGTTTGTCAGATGAGGACGATTTGCTGAATCACGCATCAAAGCAGATGTAGGAGCAAGGCCTGTGTCAGACACTTTAAATACACAGTGGTACATCCAAAACACGCAGAATTCAGCTCCGCGCTCCCGGACAGCGCAGACGTCCTGCAGACAATGACTAAAACGAGCAATAAAGCCCTCTGAGAGGAGGTTGCAATTGAAAAGAGATTGAAGATTAAATCAAAGAATGTCACATTTAATATTCAGAACACTCTAACTGAATCCTTACTGCTGGGGCTATAAATGGAATCTTACCGTGGGTTGGAATGAGAAAGTGGGCTCATTTCTCTCTGATAGTGATGCTCCTGACTGACAGGCTATGGAAAACAAAAAATAATAGAATGTTTAGGGGTATGTAAGAGATCTTGAATGAGCATTCACATTTACAGCTTCTGATATTAGAATTTTACAATCTCTTTTCTTATTTGTGAAATTAAAAACTAATATTCAGATTCTAACTGTGCAAAAGTATAACTGAATAGATCATTCTTGTTTGGGTGGAAATATACATGAATTAAAGAGATGACCAGACAGTCATTCCTCTACTGCCTGTGAGAGTGTTGGGACAGAGTATGGAAACTTCAGAGGTGGAGGGTGGCAAAGTCTTGTCAGACTGTAGGTATATAGGAAGCATGGTGCAGGAACTCTGAGTAGGACCTGTGCAGCACCAACCACCCTGAAGGAAATACAGAGCCAGCACTAAGAGGGCTTTCTCTCTCAGGGGCACCATTAACAGGAAGCTTAGCAGTCCCAAATGAAGTTTGCTGAAGCACATATGACTCTTGATGTCACTGCACCTCTGAAATCTGGATTAAGCTAATAGTATAGATATTCACACAAAGGAAGATAATTTTCCACATTCTTCACATCTTACCTCCCCATTGTAAATATGTGCCCCAAAGGTTTCAAACTGCATTTGGTTTATGGCATTAAAACCAGTTATTTGCAAGAAAGATCAATATTCATAAACTGGTATAAAAATTCAAGAATTCTAAAATTCATAAATACATTTTCTCTCAGAATATATGTAGTGCTCCCCCTGCCATTATCACACACCTCAAAAACAGTTCTAAACAAATCACTGAAGCAAATGCATAAGATGCAAAATGAGTGAAAATATAAGCATACATTAACAAGACTTGTACAATTTAATACATGAAATGCTAAAATAATAATAAGCAATTTTTAAAAACCAGAAATCACTACAAAAATAAGTATGTTCTCATGGTTTCAGAAAATGGGAAGGGATGTTGTAAAACATATGTTCGGGATGAATGACATCTTAATTACTGCCCAATATGACTCAGTGCCTGGTGGTGGATAGTGCAATTCCCAGATGATGGCTACTGAAAGATTGAGGACAAGACAGAAAGTGAATTAGTCAGTCTATGAACCAGAATATCTGTCTAAATAATTTTTAGCCTCATTTCATAGTAAAGAATACTCTGCTTTAGTTTTGCAATTTGACTTGATGTGAACAGATCCCTCCAGGGGTTGTCAAACTGAGCTCTCAGTTGGAATAATACTGGGTTTAAATATCACTCCTCTTGTCTGTCAGACTTCAGTTCTGCCAGACCATTTCTGTGTTAAGTGGCTTTCTTTTCTGAAAACTCACAAAGGAGGCCAGAAAACCTTCCACAAATTAGGTATGAACCTGGAAGTACTCTTTCAAATATTTTGCAGATCAAGACTTATGTGACTGAATTTATATTTAGGAAGTTGGTTGGGGAACAAGTAATCTTTCTTCTCTGTGAATACTCCTTACTTGAAAGATGAGTCTTAGTGGTGAGCATAATGTGGAGTCTGCTAATGCAGCATTATACCACTACAAGCTTCCAGGATATATCAATGGGCAATCCAGGAGAATCTTCCTTCTCCTTTGCATTTCTGACTCAGAAGCAGGGAATTCCCTTAGAGATGATCTTTCTCCAGAATGTTTGTTCTATATCTGAAGTGGTGTCTGAAGTGTGGAAACAACTATCCAAGAAGCTGAATTCCCTGACAGGCAGGAAGGTCTTATTGGATCTCTGGAATATATCAAGCTATTTAAGTTGAAATGTTTTGTAAGCTTTGCAAATTTTCTGGGATAATGCATATATGTGTGGGTATAAACTTCACAATCAACTCTGCAATACTGTGTCTTTCATAGTGTTGCAAAACTAACGTGGATCTTCATAGATCTTAAGATTTAAGGAAACATTCAGGTAAGACATGGCTCAAATAAAATCTTTTAAAATATTTAGTTCTACCTACACATATTATTGATTTGAAACTGTACCCCACACACATTTTGCAAGGGTTTACGATTGCCCTTCAAAGTAAATCCATTTTAAAATAGAAGTTTTTCATATTTATAACTGATGGCTATGCTAGGTAATGTATAAGATTCAAAGAGATTTTATTCCATTTCGGCTGTCATAGTTTACAGCACCTGCTAAATAACTTACATTTCAATGTTTTCTCCTGACAGCATATACTCAGTTTGTGGTAAACTACCATAGAATATAAAAATACAGTTTTAGTATATCCCTTTTATAGTTGTTTAATGACATCTGCTCTAACTGCAACTTAGCAATATGATTGATCTCTGTGCCTTTACATTCACGATGGTTTCTCAGATTCATTAGTCAGTAACATGACTCTAATGAATCTGGAAATCAGACTAACAATGGTAAGTGATGAAAAAAAACCTAGCTAAAAATGTGTTTTACATATAAAATATTACTTTGATACATAAATTCACTATTTAACATGATTATACCCTACTCTGCCTTGCAAAACATCACAGGTATTTCAAAATGAAAGATACACAAAAAGCTGCCTTCTGGTGGTGCTGTTGCCATAGATTCCACTAAAGGATAAAAATGTATAAAATGAATGAAAATTTGGAACAAAAATACTCCTTATTTATCTTTGAAAAACATAAGAGAAAGCAATAGATACTACTGATTTAAAGAATCAGAAAGATATAACCTGAAAACACACGCAAGCATGAAACTTTAATCATTACAAGAATTTCAATCTGTCCTTAATTTCTCAAACTACCATATGAAGATTATTTCCATTTCTTTTCTATATACTGCACTGCTAAAATCATTTGCCTACATAACTGGAAGATGGCTACAGATATATATATCTCTCTTTATATCTATATATCTTTAAATTTATAGTTTTTATATAATATACTTTTCTGCAGTTTGTACATCTGATTTTTGATGGGTTGAGATTTGCAAATTCTCTTAACTCAAATGATGGTGGTACTAAAGATCAGTGACATAAAAACAAATTTGCTTTTATTCTACAAATCCGTATTTTATGTGGGATATATACGGAATAAATATACATATATGTAACACTTCTTTAAAAACAATAAGCTGAAGAAATGATGAGAGTACTAAAATTGGGGGATGAAGGGATTGAGAGCAGGTCTGTGGAGAAGGATATAGGAGGTGATTCTGCCCCACTATGCTGCCCTCATTAGAACCAACTTGGAGTCCTGTGTCCACCTCTGGAATCCTCAGCACAGGAAACACATGGACCTGTAGGAGTGGGTCCAGAGAAGGGCTACAAAAGTTATCAGCGGGATGGAAGACCTCTCCTGGGGAGACATGTTGAGACAGTTGGGATTTTCAGTCTGGAGAGGGGAAGGCTCTGGGAAGATCTTATTGCAGCTCCCCAGTACCTGAAGGGGGCTTACAAGAAAGATGGGCACAGGTTTTTCAGCACAGCCTGTTGCAATAGGACCAGGGGCAATGGTTTTAAATTAAAAGAGGGTGGACTTAGACTAGATATAAGGAAGAATTTTTTTAGAGTGAGGGTGGTGAGATATTGGAATAGGTTGCCCAGAGAAGCTGTGGATGCCCCATCCCTGCAAGTGTTCAAGGCTAGGTTGGAGGGGGCCCTAAGCAACCTGGTCTAGTGGAAGGTGTCCTTGGCCATGGCAGGAGGGTTGGATTAGATGACCTTTGAAGGTCCCTTCCCACCCAAAGTATTCGATAATTCTATGAATAGGTCTTACATCAAGAGCATGTATGGCAAAAGACCTTTTCATTTCAGCCAGCCATTTGAACACTGGCACAGCATTGCTACATTCAGAGCCTTCTGAAATGTTTTAAGCATATGAAAATACACTAAAATTTAACACCAGCATACCAGAAATTTTAAAAGCTTCTGTGCAAAACCAGCTTGGGGTGATTAAATAATCACGTTCCTTAACAAATGTTGTTAATAATTTTCTTAAATACTAAAGGTCTAGAAAGTGAATTATCACCCTCACATAGATACTCTGTATTTTTCTAAATATTGGAATAGAATTACATCAAGCAGTGCCAAAACACACAAGTCCATTTTCAGAAAACTTGCATCACACCTATGAAGATCTGGTGCTCTGGGAGATATCTCAGAAAGGAAATATAAAGTGAAACAATAGATTCTGTGGACTATCTGACACTGAACTGGTACAGAGTTCCTCTTTGTAAAGGAAGAGGTAAATGGGTAGGGAAGACCTGGAAAGCTGAATTCCTCTGTTGTTGTGTGGGACTAAGTAGTTAGTCCTTCTCTGATAAAGATTAAGTTTGTTTTCTAAGTTCTCTCTTCTTGGTTATTCTTAAAACCTCAATGTCTACCTTGCAAAATGCAGAGGAGAAAACTGACAAGGCTGTATGTGTAAGGCACACCAACATTTCAGCCCAGCCACGATGAATGAAATGTGAAAAACTTCTCTCAAAGAAAAATGTCTTGCCTTTTACACTTGAATTATGCAGAGAAAGATGGTCATAAAAGACTGTTATGAAAAACTACAACTGTATAAATTGCAATTTAAATTACTAACCTATTATACCTAAACACCTTTTTTAGACTGATGCTATTAGTCTGAAGCTACAGAAGCTGATCAAGGCAGTAAGATCAAAGAATTGTCTTTGCAGTCACATTGTGCTTCTCCGAATACTGAAGCAGTACATTTTACTTTAAAAGTTCATTTTGTTTTAGTCATGTAATTTGTATTAACCAAACCTGACATGCCTAAATATTCTTATCAATTTTCTTATAATTAAACTACTCAAAAATTAATAAGACTGCTATTCTCTATGTTTAATTGAGTTCCATTTGTCCAGTCTTGCAGATTTACACCATGTTTGAGGCTATTTTGCGAATATTAAGAAAGCACATTGGAAATATGATTAAATCAAGAAAATGTGCAATGTTGATCATTCACTATGGAAGACTGTTGCCACAGGCCTCCATCTGGGCCTTGTAGAACCTTGGAGGTAATTTGTACCTAACATTTTAGAGCATTTACCCTCTAATAGTTTATATTGGGGCAACACAGGTGTGTTTACTTTTCTAACACTGGATCTGACTGTGAGAGTTGTGTTGTGTGCTTTACTTAAGCCACATTCATTGTTTATTATGGCTTCAACTATAAAAAAATAACAGCTATATTGCTGATATATAAATGGACTATAAGGTTATCTAGTTTTACAGCAGCTCCTGCAAGCACCTTTATATACTTCCTGAAGTTATTCTGTGATTTCATAAATTCAGTACTTTTTGGTGGACTGTAACAAATACTCTGCTTCTGATATCAGTACTCAGTCACATAGCGCTGCTGTGCATGATTTTGTGTCACTTTGTACCAAGACCAATAATGATACAAGGTGTAAAATACATAATGATCACATACTAAGTGCTTAGAACTACTGTAGCTTTTTGCTGCTGTTCTCCTACTTCAGTCCTTTAAACATTTAGCTTTTCAGTAATGATTGTATGAAGCAATTATTTTCCACTACTCACACTGTAATGCAGCTGCTGACTGGTATATCTGGGTTTCATTCATTTTGGAACTATTTTTAAGTACTATATCACACACCTGCAGCTTGTCAGCCACTATTGTGACAAGTTGTACAGCCTACACAATTATTCAGGATTCTAGGAAGAAATATATATAAGATTTGCTCTTCATCCATGATGGTACTACAGAAGCTGCTGGAATTGCATGTGTCTCGGTAGCATGCTTTACTTCAAAAGTTCCAGAAGCCTTTGGTGATGATACCTTAAATTCCAATGCTGCTCAAAGAAATTTTAATATTCAAGACCCTTGAGTCTCAGAATTGACAGAAGCTACACAGAGAACATACTGTGGGTTTAGACTTACTGGTGGGAAACAGGAGTTCCAGGTTGCTGCATTATCGTCACTGCTTGTGCTTATGTTAACATTGCAGGTATTGATCTGTGACACGCTCAGCTCATGTGAGATCCCAGTATCTTGTAATTCTTCATTTTGTTCTCTCTTCATGCTGGCCAGCATCTGCAGTTCAGATGAACTCAGTATATTTGAGCTGTAGTTTCTCCAGTCATACTCCTGTGAAATAAAATGGAAAAGTTAACAATATTGACGGAACAGAATAGAGGAATGAAACAGAGACCTTGGAGAATCTCTCCGAGAATCTTCAAGAAGCTCCAATACTAAAAGAGAAACAAAATGTTTACTAGAAAAGATTGGTTAACAGATTTCTGTTCAGCTATGAAGGTCAAGCATATTTCTATGTAATTACAGGATGGAAGAACACCATAAACACTTCAGTTTGTCTCCTGTTTTTACTGCAGTTTAAATCCAGGGTATTTGGTAAAGTTGCTGTTCCACTCCAGTAAGAACAGGAGATAAAAGCAGGATTTAAGAAGTTCAAAAATCCAGCAGCTACAGTTGCTCAAGCATTAAAGGCAAATGTGGAAATAAACCAAATCACACAGTTGTCACAGTATCATAAACACCATCAACATAATATTCAGTTATTGGTCAAGCACAGCATAAAATTTCTCTGGAAAGTTACACGTTAGCACTAAATTTCAAAAGTTATTTTGGCAATTTGCTACTGTCTAAATTTTCAAATAAACTTCACTGTCTTTTGTTTTTCTTTATATCCATTGGTCGAATTGTCAATGTAACTCTAATTGTCATATCAAACTTGATCTACAGGCCAAAAGCTGAAAACACATACTAAGTATTTTTCAGTTTGTACTGAAGCCCCATGCAAAACCTTGTGATAAGAGTTTAAGGTCACCCAACCTGCTGTGGCATCAACTTTGTTTAAAGAACTCATTTTTAAGAAAACTTTTCCTTTTTTAAAGGGTCCATATAGATTGCTGTTTCACAAAGGAACAGGTCTGATACTTGAGGTATCTAGTTTTGGTTCTGAATGAAACTACAAAGGATTTCTGCTTGAAAAGTGAATCCAAGCAGTGACCAGGACTTCAGATCAGTGAAATATTGGCCAGTGGGCTGCGAGACACTATAGCAGGACCCCAAAGAGTGACAGTGCTTTGATTATAATGAAGAGAACTTCCAGACCAGGAATGTACATGTTCTTTGCATAAGGGTTGATCTCACAGTCTCTTTTGCTGCAGTACCAGTGATTCGATCACTGCTGGCTTTTCCTGCTATGAAATGCAGTGTGTATATGTTTTAGTGAGTCCTCTGGGGGTGCAAAGTCACCTTAGCACCAGAACACATACTAAAGTGTTACACACTGGAATTATGATTACAACCTCCTTTGCTTTCTTTCTATGTGTATAAGATAGAAGGTAGAAGCAGACGACAGAAGATACAAGGTAAAAGAAGATGGCAGAAGCAGTTTGCACAGCTGCCACACCTTTTTACCTCCGGCTTTTGAGGTCCAAGCTTCATTCCTTACTAGTGTCATTAGTTCTACCAATTTCAATCCTAAAATAATACAGGATGTTTACTCTAGACCCTTTCTGAATGCCTGTGACTAGCTCAGTTACTATTAGTCATTGGTTCACTTTGTTACCCTTGGGAGTCTGCTTTGCTCTGATCTATCAGTATTCTACCAGATCTACAGCTGCTTTTTTATTGATCTTACTGAAGATGCTGATTTCTTAATTTTTCTATATATAGACCTTCTGCAGTTATTTGATTATTATAAGAGAAGCTTTGGCTTACCTTTCTTGTCTCATATAAGCAGCAATTGGCATGTAGTCATTAAACTGACAGCATGAACTGGTGCTCTGCAGCATAAAAGCCCTAACCATTGAAAATACTTAATTCTCATTCTCTTTTTAATAAAAGCAAAACATTGCCCAAACCTGCTTGTCCCTTGCTTTACGTCTATGAAGAAAGGTGCATAGATTTTTGGAATGTTTACAACATAATTCTAAACATGCTGCTGTTTTTACCCCGCAGCTTATTTCAAATTGTCATTCTGTTTTCTTTTCTTGTAATGGTCTCACTTTGGAAATACCACACCCAGGAAGGAGAAGAGATGTCATGACAATTTTCTGTGTTAACCATGCCATTCAATAAGCTCCTAATAGAGGAGAATGAATTTGGACTACTTATTCTTCAGACTCAGATGACTACTACCAAAAAGCCTCTTTACAAATTTTACTTTGTCTTAGTCGATTTTCAAAGAGAGAATTTGAAAACTGAATTTGAAATTAAGTCCACTTTGTATTTTAGGAGAAACTTTTGATGTAAGAAGTAATTTTGCAATACTCGTAAATTTGTCTAAAATTAATATTTCATTTAGTAATTAAAAGCTTATCTCGTCTATTTGCATATCCTTCCCTTACAATAAAGTATTTTTATTAAGCACTTAAAACTTTTCCTGGACTGACAAAACCAGTTGTTTAAAGGATTTTTTTCATATAAAATGACATTTGCATTCTTCCAGGTTCAAATGATTTGTTCAGAATTGTCTGAATGTAGCTATACGTGTGGAAAACTTTAATTACCAGCTATCTACATGCCCACAATATTACCCAGAGGGCTATACTTCTTTCTTAATTAAAAATATTTGAACTTAATAATAGAGAACTCTATTAAAACATGAATAAAACATTGCAAGCAACCAGGTCCTTAAAGCGTACTAAGCAGTTGGCAAATCGATTGCAGGAAGAGTTGGTTAAGCATTTTTTTTTCTTCACTAGTCCTCTGTACAAGCACAAAAAAGAGTGTCAAAGAACTCCAAGGAAGGGCTTCTGGATGGGAAAATGTTAATACTTGACCAAGTCAAGTATGAGAGCTAAATCTGCCAGATACTTTAGTCTTACATTTTGTAGCAATAAAACGAGGTCTGTAGCTTTTGAGTTTCTACACATTGATAATAGAATTTGTTCTTGAAAAAAAAAAAAAGCAACAAATTATAAGTGCAAAAGCTATAAGTGGAGTATGTTAATAACCCCACAGTCTAAAGTAGCAATCAACTATTGCGATCCACCTGGACAGTGTATATACAGTTAAATTCTACAGGACAAAGTTGATGACTGCATTAACTTTCAGAAAAGTAATCAATGTATCATTTCATTTGTTACAGAAAAATAGATTTCAGTTATTATTAGTAACAAACATAGTAGAATTTTAAGTGGAACAATTTTCCAAAACAGGAAGAAAATCAGGAAACAAGAGAGGAACAAATTTAATCACGAAACCATAAATAGTTATTAAATTCCTATAAATTATACTAGGAAGGAAAGGGAATGCAAAATACAAACAAATTTTGTTATACACTAACAGACAGATACTAGGATATGAACCTATCTAAGAAACAGAGAATCAGATTATCAGTATCAAATGGGGGTTTCCTACCACTAAAAATTACCGAAACATTATTTTCTTTCCAAATACAAAAGAACCCATGCATTGCATTCTTCTGCATTTTCTACATCACTAGTGGCAATTCTAATGTCTTTTCCAGATCATAAATACACAGAACATATGCTGCTATTCATAGGACTTTCTCTGCTTTTTAATTTTTTTTCCATTTTATAGTCTTTAAAATCACCAGCCACTGATATTTTTCATTACCATCCAGTCTCAGCACTGTTTCTGATTTTCACTTGCACTCTTGTATTTCATTCCTGTTGCTTCCCCCTAATCCACTTCCTTCCCAAAGGAAAGCAGTCTCCACAACTTTCATGGAAAAGGATGTTCTGTTTTTATCAGGAAATCCCCAAGGCCTTCACCAAACTGATAAGCTTCTTGCAGAATACAGGAAGAGATTTCCAGAATCCCCTGTCTGAGAGACACCTCCCAGGACTGTGAGACAAATAAACCCCAGTCTCTGCACCAAGACTAAAGTAGATTCATTTCACAAAAAGCAGTGGCATGTTGAGCATTTCTCCACAACACAGAAAATACAAAGAAAAGCTGAACACATGCTTTGCTAGACGCGATTCTTTAATCTGATGCCCAATTTGGATTGCTCCTCCTCCTAACCCAGTGCCCAGACTGCCATACCCACTGCAGGGCTGTCCATCATCAGCAGCCAGAGCAGCCCAAAGTAGGCAAGGCAGAACCATTCAGCATGATGAGCCTGCCCCAGCAGCCACATCCTTGTCCCATGAAGTTGTCATTCCTGCTTCCCCCTTCACAGGGGCTGTCAAATCGGGTAACTAAAATTAACTGTATCCACAGGTCACAGAATTGCTACAGACTAAAATTCCCACAGCAGAATGACAGCACCTTCCCCTGCTGGGAATAGTGAGTGACTGCAGTATCCTACAGCAGTATCCTACAAGCTGCAAGGGCAGAAAACACAATCATGATGGAAGATATCCATGCCCTTCATGCAAGCAAGGCATATGCCATGTTCCAAGACATTACTGTAGGTAATTTTTTCCAAAGAATGCACAACTGCTTCACAGAGGCCCCAAAACAAGAGAAGCAGCTATTCCTTTGGTTCCAAGAGGCGTGCAATACCTGGTTCAAGATATTACAATACAAACCCCATTCTTACAACAGTGATCATGCAGTAGCTTGATTCAACATCCCTGTGTAAAAATGTCAAAAAAAATTACTACAGAACACTAATTCTGGGAATAAAGACCATAAAACTCCTTGACCTGTAGAACAGACAGCTGCAAGGGAATGTGATATACAGCCATCAAGTAGGAAGTGGCACAGGCAAGAATATTAATTAAAAAAAAATATTTTTTTTCTTACAACAAACAGAAGAATAGGAAAGCAGCAGGAAGGAGACAATGCATTCAAATAAATAAATGAAGATATGTATTTTTTCCCACAAGTAGCAATTAAACTCTGAAATTCACTGTCACAAAGCAAAGGCCATACAGATACAAAAAGCAACTACAACAAATCTGTAGAAAAAAATTCCACCACCAGTTATTCACCTCAAAGACAACACCTTTCACTGAAGAAATTGCTAAGCTAAGGGCTGCTGGCAGGAAGCCTGCAGGGCGTGCTGGTGAGATACCACTGGATGCTCTCTGCCCCTGCACTGTTACTGACTGCTGGACAGAAGATGTTGGCTATGAGAGTCTTTGGTCTCTTATCAGCTGACATGAGAGAAAACAAAGCCTGTGGAAGAAGCTTGGCATATTCCCCTGTCAGATACTCAAGAACAAATCTAATCCACTCATAACATATTTAGAGAAGAGGTCACATGTCAGAAGATATGGATCTCCAGTGATTCTAAGCCCAAATGAATTCTATCAAAAACCATGGAACATACTGGCTCATTTGTGTTCCACAGAATACACTTGATTCTTGTGCTCCAGTTCCCAATTCAAAGCACAGTATTATAAGCTGAAGAGACAGGAATTGGCTACCAGAAAATATTTAAGAACATAGTTGGCTTCAGAAAAACTTATTCTTCAAATTACTGCATGTTTACATGAGGAAGATTTTTTCTTCCACAAAGAAAAAACTAGGAATAAACAACACCTTGGTGAATGTAGCAGTTCCTTTAGTAGCTTGGTAATTCAGCTTATGGCACAGCTTTGCTGCTGGGTCTCAATCACATAATTTATTATTGCTCAGGGCTGTCGCAGAGAGACTCTGAAGTGCCCAGATTAACGCTCTTTCTCTGGTCACTCATTAATATATCAATTCAAAATCTGTCAATTTTCCTTAGCAATTGTTCACCCCCAAACTACTTTCTAACTCCCATATTTCCAAAATGTGAGTTGCTCAATGACAACTCTTTTTTTCTATACACCACTGTGATTTGTTTTATTTGGAGTATTATTTTGTGTGCTACAAAAACGTACAAAATCAACTTTCAATAGACTGAGCTCAGTAAATGCTGTTATGATGAAACCAGAATATATCTGGAGGAGAGATGTACTACTAATCACTTAATGCAAATGAGTATCTCTAATATAGCTTCTCAATCTAGTAATTTAATTTCAAAGTAAAAATCACTTACAGAAGTCTGTGTTGTCAGACAGGAATTTTCTTTTGAGATTTTCTTGAGAGACATTTTACTGACGGATCTTTCTAATTGATCATAAACTCCTTCATGTCTTTCATTTTTTTCAGATCCATTTCTAATTGCTTGAAAGAATTTAGATTTACTTTGAGTTGGAGAAAGAGAAAGGATAGGCTTTAAGCTTTTCTGAGAGCTAATAGGATCTGGTTTTCTCACAGTGGAACTCTGTGGTTTGGGTAAGATGGTCTCATCAAGGTTATGTTTGCTGTGTTCCTTATTCTTCCAGTATTCAGTTTTCCACGACACCTTTTTTAATGGAATCTCTTTAAAAACTGCTGAATCAGATGTTCCTTGTCTACAGCAGCTGATTGCAAGGTTCCCAATACCCTGGATGAGTCCGTTGTTGTCATCCTAAATTTAGGAAACAAAGCAAGGGCAGTTGGTTCCCTCTCTTCATCACACAATTCAGTTTTACACAGCCTTAAAACATTTCAAAAATCTCCCAGTAATCTCTGCTTTCTAATTCTGATTTTGCAAGGATTCTGAAAAACAGATGCTTTTCCTTGCAACTACACTGACTATACCATAAACATATTCTTACATCTCAAATAGATTACTCTTTTCAAAATGTTGCCCCAAATTTAGATTGCTGCTAATCTCCCAAACCTGTGTCTTACCTGGTAATCATAATTTCAATAAAATTCATTACAACTGTAAAACAAAACTAAGCAAAGAGTCCTCAACAATGGTGTCTTTCCATTGAATTATTAACATTCCATATTTTCACATTGCATCTTCAAATAATTGTAGGAGGAATAACTCCTGCTGTGATCACTTTGCTCACCTCTGGTAATCATATGGTACAGAATATCATATTCATTACCATTTGAATATAGTTTAAGAATTTTAGAGGTTAGTCTGTTAACCTTATATTCATGCTCCTAACAATGTATCTGCAAAATATCTCATGAATCAAGTGCACGATGTTCACTCGTACCCCATCTCGACAACAAACAGCAGGACTGAACAGATGGGAAGAAAAATAATGGGGAAGCACATCTAGAGTTTGCCTCAATGTTCTTACTCTCAAGGAAGAAAGGATGAGAGAGGCCTCATCTTCGTCTCACGATGCTGCTCCTCTGCCATATGCCACACCACACAGGATGTAAGGCAGTAAATATATCACAGCATTCAGCAAGACACTGATATATCATCTGCTGGGTTGCCTCTCACAGCCACGTGCAGTCCTATGTGATGCAAGTTTGTTACTGACTTCAGTGAGTCCAGGATTGCACAGAATGAAAAGTACACTCAAGAAGATAATAACTCAATGTTATTGATATAGACATGTTGGAAGTTTATATTTAAATCCCTCAGTTATTTCCTTGAATTAGGAATCTGTTCTTCCCTCTTTTTCATGGATTTTTATTTTCCATGTTATCTTAAAGTCTGTACTATAAGACCCACATAAAGTTAGGTTAACTTAGGATGGAAGATTAGTAAAGCAAACACTTCATTTCTCCCCCTGCCACATTAGAGACAAATGAGTAACTTTGATTTATCTGAAGCTTAAAACCCTCACACCTTTCCATGTCTCTTCAGGCATAGCTATTTAGGTTCTAGTATAATTTGTTAAATACTAAATCATGAAATGGTGCCAGAAATATCCCTAAAGTTTGCTTGATTAACTACAGTGTAGAATAAGTAAACTGAAGATGAGAACTGTAGAAAGTGTGACCACATAGCACTGTCAAAAATGCTGTTTTAAGTGTAACAGGCCAGTGCTTCAGTGAAGCCTTCAATGAACAAATAAAATATTTCAAAGAATAAAGAAATAAGATTAAATATGATAATGTACCCTTACAAAGGCAACAGATAATTTTACTGATACCTCACTATTGAGTGCATCAAGAAACTGTATCGCATCTGCTCCTAGTAGGGAGCCCTTCGGAGTCATTAAAATGATCATCTTAAAATTACAACCCAGCAAGAGAAACCTAAGGCAATTTACTCTCACACCCAATTATTTAAATTGTAGGTTGAGATATCTATTTTATTTGTTGTAACTCAAGAGCATGTACATATCCATGTGCATTATACACAAACACAGTTTATTGGAATTTCAGAGGAAGTTGTAATCATGATTACTAGAAACAATAATAGTGTAAGTTTAACATATATTTAAAAAAACCCCAACACTGCAAGATTCAGCATAATTTGGTCAAATAAATATTTTGTCATATAAGTGAAGTAAACTGAGAAACATGTCATGGTTGGGCTAAGAATTTTGACAATTTTGCAAAGATACCTTAAACTGTGCTAAAACAGCTATCATGGCTTTTCCAAGATCCTCTTCCCTATATTTCCTAGGCTTGAAACAAAATTGTTTTCCAGTTTACCTCAGTAATGCAAAGTAGAGCACTCTGAATATGAAACGTATCCAAACTATCAATACAAAGCTGACTTCAAGAAGCAACACAAAATGTATCTGTACAAGGAAGAGGATGAATATGGGCAAAATATGACTGCTAAGTAATTTGTTGGTTCAGTGGCTTCTTTCACATGAAAGAAAGGCTTAACTATGAATTACTAATGTAGTAGACTGAGAAAAACAAACTCTTAATAATTTGTTAGCACGCCTAGATTTGTTTAATGTAATTCTAGCTCTGTAAGCCTAATGCATCTTCAGCTGCAGTGCTGATATTAGTTAATGCAGTTTTCATCTAAAGATAATTGCTGAAATAAGGGCTGTTCCCTACCACACCTCTGGCACATAATCAAAGAAAAACTTGTAGTTTCTGTAATACTCAAATTTTTTAAAGGAAGACAGGGGTCCTCTATCACTCTTCAATGACCACTAATGTCCCTAATGTTCTTCTTTTGCTGTAAAAACAGGAGTACTTTGCTATTGCTTTCTCTTTATGTGCTTGGCACTGGATCTGTATAGATTTATATAAATATATTAAAAAATGTTTCTTTTCTTTTTATTAATTTTATTGCTGAAAGATTTCCACATTGCAAAAGAATTAAAGTTGGTGATGCTGACACAGCTCAGATAGGATATAAAGCAGAAATATCAATAAGTGGCATTCAAAAGCTGAAATTTTTTAATTCACTTTCAACAATGTCAGTGAGCAAAAATAGTCTCCACTTACAGTTTTAAAATGCACAATGAAGTCTTATTTACCGCACTCGTGAGCAACCATAATGGACTTGCATCTCACCCAAATCTATGATGCAGGCTTTTTTTTTTTTTGGAGTAATGATGCACAATTCTCACATCCCTCTGTTAGCACAGGGGCTGACAGGGGGTTGGGTTTCTTTTGTTCACTTTTTACACATGGTACACCTGCAGTTTCACTCCTGTGAACTCCAGTTAGACACAGCAACCTGACAAAGACAAATCTCCCTGTAGGTATATAGAGAAAAGATGATTTATCCTCTGTCTAGCTTGAAGACAGAATCTCATCCTAGGAGTTTTAGGATGAAGACTACTTTATCAAGAATTACAGATACAAAGTGGCCTACCTCTTCACTGCTGTCAGTTCCTTGGAAGTTATCTTGTGTCTTCTCATGTACTCTGTTACTGTCTGGCTCCAAATCCAAAGGGAAAACATAATGTTCTGGTGACACATTTGGAGACTTCCCGTGAGGAGCCGATCGAGGTCTTGATGAAAACGTGAAAACCTCTTTATTATTCACTTGCTGATCACCTGTTTCACTGCTGTGATGTTCAACAGAGGCATTCTGGGGCGAGTTTAAATTATGGCAGGCTGAATCTTCAGTAGCTATGAACTGCTCACTCCTATCCAACCGAATACTCTCAGTGAAACTTCCTGGAAACTCCCATTCATCTGAAACACACAATGGTTATTTCAATGCCAAGTATGTAAATTGTGTGACACCCTGATCATGCTTATTTTCTCGGGAAGTTATACAGCAAAGTAAGTTTTTTAAGTACAGAAACATTTTGCTTATCAGATTTATACATTTGGAAGGGTGACAAGGATGCAATAAAAAAGATCAGGCTGCTTTCAAAGTGCAGCAAGGTTAATCAAAAACATTTCTAGATCACAGATCAAAAAGTGCACAGGCTTTGGTGCATGACATATGGGCCTGCAAATTGCAAACATGAAACTCTTTAGCTGTCAAGATTTGAGACCTGCAGTTGAATTTTATTCTATGAAAACATAATTGTATTAAATTTGGCCATTGATCTTTTTCTATAGGCATTTTTTTTGTGGCTGACATTGAAAAAAATAAACACACATTGGCGGAAAGTTCATAATATTAAAATCTGCTGCTTCTTTATGGCTGAAATTCTGCACTTTCTTTTACATCTAGAACTTATGGTTTAAATCTCAATTTCAAACTACCGCTCTGATGAAAAATAGTGTGACATAAAAAATGTATGAAGAGATCTGTTTCACCAAGTTTCCCTGAATACAGTCACTACTAATCTGACAATTTTAAAACAAACAATAAACTCCAGAAATGGATTTAAAGATTGAGTGCACCAGATACACATGAAAAGACCATTTTTATATTCTTATTGTTAACTTATATTTTACTGTTTGGAATGATGGTATAGAAAAAAATGTCAATTTGATTGATTAAAACCAATCTCAAATAGCATCTGAGAAAAGGAGAATTGCTCAAGTATCCAATACTCCCTTATCTTCATTAAAGGTAGTGTGGTGTGGATTATTCACTAGATAGTGAAACTTTCTGGCTCCATAAAACAAAGTTATCATCAACCATATTGAGAAAGCCTCAATAAAAAAATACTAAAAATGTAATAATAAAGTAACTCTGCAATAATAAAATGCTTGCCATCACAGAAGACAGTAGGTTTACTCTGGTATTTTAGTTTTAGCTTTGCTAAAGTTCCCACTTCAGGTAGATTCAGCAGCTTTGGGGACGGGGGTGAAATCTGAACCACCAGAAATCAAGGGAAGAGAAAGAAGAATGTGATGCCAGAAGAAACAGCTGTCTTCTTACTGTGATTTTTCCAGTTTACTTAAGATAGCTAGTAAAGCTACCAAACTCCAGTTAATATCCAGGAACCAGTGAAAAGTACTTGCTACGTTTTTCAAAACAACAACAAAAAAATCTTCAAAACCTACCTAGTTAAGAAAATATTTGTATTTTTTCCTATCTCAGCACTCTGCAGCCTTCTGACCAATCTGGCACCCACCCTTCCACGTTTTAGTCCAGATACATTTTAGCAGGTTTCAGTGGCAGTGGCCTGACTTAGACCAAGTGTATAACATACACTTCTTTAATATTCAGAAGGTCTTTTCCCCATCATAAAATTAGATTCGACAAGTGTCGTGCTGCCTTTCGCAGTTTTCAAACACTCACAGCTCAGACCACTGTAACGAGCCCTCTAAGGTGTGGTTACACGTTTAGTGTACAACCCACTTCATGAGAATTCACTAATTCTTATGCTGAAAGGACTGTGAATGAGTAGAGAAGTAACTTAATTTTTATTTTAGCCTGACTTAATAACAATCAACTTCCCTAACTGCAGTCTGAACTGTTCTATTCTCATTCTAGAATAACTCCTAATGCTGTTTATTTCCAGACAGGGTTATAGATAAAATTTTGTAATGAATTCTGAAGCAAAAAAAGGTGATAAATCACTTGCTCTTTGAGATTTTAAGTCCATTTTAAATGAAGTTTCAAAACTTGGAAAAGAAAGCTTAAGTAACAGTTTTTGTCAAGTGTTTAGAGAACAGGAGGCAATTGGAGCCTTATACTCCAGACCCTGCCTCAGACATCCACAAACTCCTTATGTATCACTTTACTCAACATAGTGAGTAATGTCTTGCCTAAATAAAAAGCATTCCATAAATATAAAGAACTACTTTAAAAGACTTAGTATCTGGATAATATTTAGCCTGAATATTCTGCCTTTTTTAGCCTAAGCTTCCCTGAAAAGAACAACATTAATTTCCAGAGATGTTGAAGAAATAACTTGAATTAGGAATAAGTTAAACGTACATATTAGTTTGCATAGCACAGTACTTATTCTTAACGAAATATGAGGGGGAAGACAGAAAAGTCTGTAAGGCTTTAAGATGACATTTTATGGTGGTTACAGAGTTCAGCAACTTCTGTAACTTCTTGTATAGTCTACAGGGAGTTTTTGACCAAACAAAATCCCATCACCTCTCCAACAAAAACTCTACTACAATTTCTTTTTTAACTCAGCATTTCCATGTCAATTGTAACAAATGCTTTGGAGTACCTTCTTAGCAAAATATGCAAACTACTATGTAATCACAACATTGCAGCAAACAACATAAATGCAAGAATGATCCCCTTAACATCTAATTAGCTCTTCTACATAGTCAGACTTATGCTAAAGCTTCTAATTGCAGCCTAACATTTTAATGAAGGTTTCAGCATTGAGTAAATAAGATTGGCATAAACAATGTTCACTCATTTTATTTTTTTTTCCCTCGGCTTAAAACAATTTGCCTTGGTAAAGGTACAGCACACCTGCTACAGAAGACATGCTGATTTGAGGTTATAATAAATCTAAGAGACATTATTATAAATAGCAATGCCTAACCTCTAAGGTAATAAGAACAATCCCTTACGAAAGCTCCCCTACCCCCAGCAAATTTCAATTAGTATTTACTCAAGCTAATGGCAGAACAGATGCAGTGCTGCTCCAAGACCTCCATAGGCTATAGTTGCACAGGGCTCAAGGATTTTAAATGCCTGGTGTTAAGAGCAGTGTATGATGGATTCTTGTTGGTACAAATTGCTTTGACCACAGTGTAAAAGAGGAGCCAGAAACCATGGAAGCTTGTACTTGGCTTGGGGAATGTGGTTTTGTTCCAAGGACTTGGAACATAAACCTTGGTTTATGTACATTTACGCTTTGTCAGAACTGTCAGGACTATGATTTTGGCTGAGTCATCACCACTGAGCCAGACTTGTGGTTGTTCACTCAGGGGCAAGATCACTTGGGAGTTTCCTCACTATAAGATCTATCCTGAGGATTATGGGGTTACAACCTTGACAGTGCATGAAATACTGCTACAATTCAAATTATCACAGGAATCATCATTTCTTTGCTTTTATTAGAAAAGTATTTGTTTTTAAAATGTGAGCGCAAATAAATCCAGTACTACAGGATAAAGAAATCATTAAGTTATCTACAAACAATTAGATAACTTCATGTATTGAAGAGAAAGTGAAATCTGCAAACTGAGCTACTGGTGACAAGCAAGAAAATACGGGGAAAGAAGTTTGTAGAATTGTACCTTACAAACTCACATCATGCATTTACCTGCCTATACACACAATTAAGACTGTACAGAAACAGTTTTCATTCTTGCAAACAGAAACAGCAAACAGGCAGAGCTTATACATACCTCTCTTCCTCAGTTCTCTGCTTCTGAATTTATATGAGGGCATTTAGACATGCCAGTCTACTGTTCTAAGTCTGTCTTTTCATATCACTTATATTTACATAAAATAACAAGTGATGATTCAATTTTCTGAAATTCTAGCCCTAGATAGGGACCCTGGTGTTCTAGATGAAGAACAAGTTAAGATTTGTGACTCCTGACCCAGAGTCCTCAAAATTCAGGTAAATTAAAAAATTCTCCAGAAGATTCTACTTCCCTGAACATCTTGCACCTGTTTCAGCCAAATTATGACACCCAAAATAGCAATTACTGACACTGCCATAGCACATAATTGCTTCTAAACATCCTCAAAGAATAAACAAAATGGAAATCACTCACAGTGTGAAGGAAAATCTTGGTCAATTTTGAGCACATTTGAGTAGTCTGACCACTTTTCAAATTGGTGGCTAAGCCTTTTAATAGAAAGTAACACTACTTATCCATAGAGACAAGGGCTACTTTGGCCACAGTAATGCACTTCCCAGACACGGGCAGAGCAAGTTGACTGACGCTGTGCGACACAAAAGTACCCACACCTTTGGCAGACAACCCAAAACATAAGCTGAGGTGTCTTTCTGTGAATAAGAACAAAATATAATTCACAACTAAACTTTATAAACAAACCCCCTCCCCCCATATTACCTATATACTATAGTTAATATTCTAAATTCTTATTTGTGGCAAGCAAAATTTCATGTTTGGAATCTTCAGTGTTAAATTTGTTAGAGATTTAAAGAATAAATTATTTTGAGTTCTTTTCCTTTAATTATGAGAGCAGAGAACTTTTCTTTTTATATTCATTCACTACTCTGGTACTTTGCTTAATCCTGCAAATCTTTATCAATGCTCAAAAGCAATTCTGTTGCAGTGTGTTTGATTTCCATAATCCCCCACAACACAGACATTTATATTTTATGTGAACTGCTTCTGGGTCCTTTGAAATGAACAACAGATAGTCCCTCACACCACATAGAAATGAAATGTAAAATAACATAAGATGAGCATCATACCACTGGTTATCTTCCATGTGTTTTTGGCTGAATTTTTTAGAGATAATCTTTTATGACTGCTCTTGTCCGGTGATGGTACTTGTGGTGAGGTGAGCTGAAAATCTGCTTCTCCACTCACAGATGTTTTCTGAGTCTGAATTTCAGGGTCTGAAATGCAATGCAGATGCTTATGAAATGCCTGTGAACATTCATATTGTGTGCATAATGGAGCACTGTGCTGGGATACAAACATCTTCCAAACAGCATGGGAGTCTTCCAGGGCAGCAGAAATATGACAATCACAAGGAAGTAAACATTTAATAATAGGTATGGAAGATAGGCAAACCATAGAAGTTATAAAAAACAGGCTTGCAAAAGTCTGCAAAATAATCAAGAGCCACTGCAGCAGCTCAGTTGTTTGCACAGCATGAAGGAAAGCGGAATATGTGCATAAACTGTGGCTACTGCCAGCAGGGGCTGATCCCTGGCTCAAACACTTACAATACCAATACCTGCAGAGAAAACGAGCATTTATTCAAGCTTATACAGGAGAATAAGCCATGATTTAATAAACATGCCTTCAGTAATTAATAAGGCAGATAAAGGATTAGAAAAACAAAGAATTAAGTCTTACATTCCAAAGGCAGAATAATGCACAAATTTTGGCAGTTTGAAAACTCTACATATTCTTTGCTTTATGCTCTTACCATTTTGACATTTATCTTCGGTTGTTTGGGGAGTATTTCTTTTGCCTCCTTGATCTAAATAATCATTGCATGATGAGAATGATAGCTCCAATCTCTCAATGTCTTGTATGGATTCAGCTGGCATTCCGGAATTTTGAAGTTGGCATGATCTATTACTTTTGCTACCCGAGGTCTTTGTTACCTTGAAAGACATTATTTTCTTGATAAAAGGCAAAAAGTGTAACAGCTTTCAAAATACTCCAAAGTAAATACACATTTTGAATTACATTTATTTTTCAAATAAATATTTCCAAATTTTTTTTTTTTTTAATTACTATCTTTTCAGGAAACTTCCTGGTAGGAGTGAGTCAGTGTGGTATGTTCAGTTTTTACAGTCTAATAACAGGCAGGTGTTTTTTTTTCACTGAGTGAACGGGAAACAAGGCAAGAGGAAAAAAAATTAAAATTCACTATCAGAATAAAAAGACTAAAACTTGTAGTCATTCTAGACTTCAGGAGTCTTTTCTTTTTGGGAGCAAGGACTCTCATTTTACATCTTAGCTCTCAAGTGACTTCCTACAGAAGGGGATCTGGGAATTGTAGTCCTGCCCAGATTCCCAAAACCTGCATATTGTTTGCTGGCAGACTGAGCGCAGGTGTTTTCCCTGGCATTGTAATTGACTCCATCACAGGAACTACTGTATGGTTGACTATCAGAGCACAATGAAATGCAGTTTCTGCTCTGCATCACAGTTCCCATCCTAAGGAAAAATATTTACATACACAAATTTCAGCAGTCTAGAACAAAAAATTCAGAAAAATAAGAATGATATGAAATCACAGTAATCAGGGTAGAACGAGACTTCTTTAGGCATGATGCTGAAATTAAATCAGCCTGTGTCAGTCACGTTTTGTCGTCTTTGAAAGTTCTGAGTTCCACAAATCCCTGTGCCCCTGTTCCGGCACTTAACCATTTTATATCATTATATTTATCATTATGTTTAGTCAGAGACCCTCTGCAATTAGGGCCTTCTGCCTTTTGGTCTTTCATGGCACCTCTCACAAGAGGCCTGGCTTCTCTATAGCCCTGCATTAATTGAAAATAGCAACCACATTCTCCCTCAGCCTTCTGTCCTGGGGGATGAACTAATCCATGCCCTGCGCTGTAGCCACCCAAGCATTGTCCTTGCTCCCCACTGGGTGTTCCAGGATCTCTGGCACTGGGGGTCCCTGACCTAACACAGTATTCCAGGGACAGCCTCTGAAACAAACCTTTAGTGTAATTTCTCTGCTTGTCAGTCTCTTCCTTTGCTGAAGTGCCAGCAGTGCTGTAGGAATTAAAACCTTACCTCTCCAGGTACCTTTGTACTGACTCTCCTGTTTGAAGATGGAGGTGGCCCAAGGATCTTTGATCCAAATGCAATATGTGATACATTCTGAGTTTTGCTGTTGCGTGTGTTGCCTTGTCCTTTATTAACCAAGCTACCTAAGTTAAGAAAAACAACAGTTAAAAAAATTACAGAACTTACAAACAATAAAAAGTAGTATTTTTCAAATCAACTAAAAGAATTATGAATACTACATATACCTAAAAACGATATTTCTTTAAAGCACAATCCCTAGAAATGTAGGAATAGCAAACGCACCTTTTATAAAAGTGTGTCAACATACAAGCGAGAAACTTCTGGTCTATTATAGAGGCATATTTCTAATCCCCTTGCTTTAAAGATTTATTTAAAAGGGGATATTTATAAACAAAGAATTGGTTTGCATGATTTCTTTAGAACTTCAATGAAAACCTAACTTCTGACAGGAAGAAAAAAGAACTCTAATTAATAAATAACAGAATAAATAAATAATAACTCAATAAACCTGAGGCAAGGCTGTCAAGGTATCAGTCACAGCTAAGAGAACTATTTACATGTAGCTTGCTTTTTGAAATTACTGAATCTGCTGTATTGCCAGGGCTGAGCCCTAATATTGCAAACACACTCTATTGCTGGTAAAATGTTCTGCCTCTTTTACTATTTATTTTTTTACTGCTTAAAGTGTAGATTTATTCATGTAATTCTTTTCAAGCACAGAAATTGCCAACCAGTCTGCAAGAGAAACAAAAAGTAAACATGGAATGCAGGTAAATGTTCTGAAAAATTTTAAAAAGGAAGGACAGGAAAATGAGTATGAATTAATTTTATCATCAGGGTTGCAAAATTGCATGTACTATCTATTTTCCTCTTTTTTTAATTCTCCAAGATTGTCAGTGAATTCTCCCTTCCAGAGCTGATAAAACCAGTATCTTCACATTAATTTATATTTAATACTTAAAACGTCCAAAGATATTTTCTTGCTACAACTTCACTGTAAAATTGCTATCTCACTTTAGAGATCTGACACCTTCATAAAGCCACTAAGTAGAAATAAAAGTTTGTCGATTCCCCTAAGCATTTTTCATAACCTTATTTCAAGATCAGCTTTATTTACAGTGTCATCAAGGAAATGAAAAACAGATCATGCATTAGCCCCCAAATACCATAATTTACTGTACTAATAAGCACAAAAGAAGCCAGTTTCTGCCATTACCTTCCCCCCTTTTTCCTAATGTGACATTTGGTTGCTGCTAACAGCTGCCATTTCACAAGATTAGGTGACCTGTTTTGGTTTAACATCAATTTCTTTAATTTTCTGACTACCTTGGGATGTTGTTAGCTCCAATTAAAAAACCTGATTTGCATTAAAATCTCTCTTTATGAACACATTGATTGACTGCAATTAATTACCTACATCTACACATAACAGTGTGTTGATGACATAATGTTGATGAAATAATATGTGTAATTAAAAGTGGATGATACTAAAAATAATTTGGGCTTTTGATTATTAAACAAACAAAAAGTTTAGTGGATAAAAAGAACATTTTCCAATTAAAATGTACTTAAACATACAAAGCTTCCATTTTCAAGGAGGCCAGCTTCTGAAATTTGAAAAGCAAAGTCTGGAGGAATACATGCTATGTGCATAAAACGGGGTTAAAAAAAAGATTAGATCTTAAACTGAAGGCATTTAGTTTTCATGCAGGTGAGGGATGTTATCATTAATTACTTCCCTATATATTCCTAATGGCTATATGTCTTTATAGCCTTGATGGTAAAACCTGAGTCTTGTTTTAAATAAACAGTCATTTTTCTGTTTAGATACATCATTCACACTATTGTACTCATCTAAATTTTACAGTCCCTTGTATTTTGACAATCTAGTAAGAAGTATTTATTTCTGAATACAGCTTCTGAGAATTCAAAGTTTCCTCTGCTATTTCAAAGGCAAATTTATAATCCAACTTTACAAAAGAACTTTGTCTGGACTACTTGTAGGGCAGTAATACTCTAAAAGTATTATTTCCCTTTTAATATTACAAAACTGGTACTTGCTTGAAAAAAGAATTTAAATATAACTTAAACAAGTAAATGTATGAAAGGTCTTACTCTAAGCAAAAATTTAAAACTCCTATTATTAATTTCAGTTGCTACAGGACAAAGATTGCCTTTACTAATGAGGTACATTGAGAGAGAACAAAAGTCAACTGGAAAAAGCACCATCATGGGAGCTTAGGGTGGAGAATGAAATATTTATGAGTTATGTTTTTCATATTCTGCTAAAAGCAGAAGAAAAAAAGTTTAAAAAGCATTTTTTAAAAACCTTTCATATTATTAAGGTTGTTCTCAAAGCTTATTTTTCCTTAGAGTTTCATGAGATGGTACAGTATGAAACTTAACGGGTAGTTATCATTCTCTGTAATCTTACTCCTTTGGTCAATACTTCGCACATGTATGTTCAGAAATGGTGGAAATGATCATTCCTCAAATTCAAATACTAAAGATGAGAATCCTCAGGAGTGAGAAAGTACTAAGCCCAGTGGGATAAAAATGTGTCTTCTTTACCTATAGCACTTCTAACAATGCCTACCTACACTGATGAAGATGTGTTGGAAATGGGTTCTTTATCTAATTTGCTTGTTCAGACCCACTTCTAAACTACTTCAGTCTAAATTCCTTCTCAAAAGATGTTCTACCACCCTTTTTTGGTATGACCATATGACTCATAAAAGGTGGTACAGAGTAAGAGGAAAATGCAATACTTCAGTAAGACATTGCAAACTGTTCTATGGGCTATACCAAAGGTCTAGCCTTGTGTCTTGTTCAGAAGCCAATAATAATGTAACAAAAGAGTAGAGGAAAGAGGTGTCCATAGAGAGAGATTTTACCTGTGCATTTTTCTAAGTTCTAGCAGTAAAAATTTATGTACGTCTCAATTTTAAGCTGAAAATAACAATCCAACATTTTAAGAAGAATGAAACTATCAGTTCTTCATGAAAGATGTGAATCAGAGCACCCATTAAAATCCATTATAACTCTCATTTTTAAGAAGTGCTTGCACATATTCCAGGATATTTACTGTTGCAAATGGATCTACAGAATAACTTAAAAGCAGAAGAGTACAGGTCAGTTATGTATGCATGCAACTGGATTTACAAAAACAGTAATAACCTGGGAGTAAGGAAATTACATTTTTGAAATGTTTAGAATTCTAATCAATGAAATTTAGTGAAATATTAGTGAAAAATACAGTTTTGTTCTACATCGATTTATTTCCTCATTGTAATTGTAGCTGATGTCTTCAAAACTCAAAAAACTGATTAAAAAACCCCCGGATTTTGTTCAGCTACAAAGAAACTTGTCAATAGCTGAAAACTTTATTTCATTCTTTGCATGGTTATGTTAAGACCATTACTGGCTATGAATAATTTTACAACTGCAGAGTTCCAATAATGAACACAAACAATCTACGTCTCTACTGCTGTTCTTTAACAGTGATCTATCTCATTACAAAATTGTTTTAAAAAGATAATCAGTATTTTGAATCAAAACAATAAAAGACATTTGCCTTAGTGAAATTCTGCTGTGGACTTTACTGCAGGTAGGAAACAATATGCAGTTTTAAAGCAAAACAGCAGCTTTAGCAAAAAAGCTGTAAATTCTCCGGCCCAAGTCTATTTAAACAATTTTAAATCTTGGCATTTGCATCTACAGTTCAGTTTCTACTGATTCTTGGCTTACAGATCTGATGCAGACAGACATGACAATTCAAACATAAACCCACAGGAAGTGCTAGTTTAGAACAGGCCAATAATCTCTCTTACACATCCAGTTTCATACAAAGGCCAAACCCAAATGCTCCAGAAATGCCCCAAGACAATTTCAGTAGAGATGTATGAAATCATCTGCCTTCAACACAGTTCTTAGAGTAAGGCTGGAAAAACTGGGAAGTACAAGATTAAATTTTCCCTTGACATTTTTACTGGTGCTAAATACGTTACTCTTACCCATATAAATGGCCAATTGATTTTGGAATCATACAAATTTCTTTACCAGCTTCTTGTAGCAGTGGATTCCATATTTTAATCATATTCTGTGTAACAGGGCATTTTCTCTTGGTTTTGTGCCACGAGATAGGAAAACCAGCTTTTATTGAACATTTTTTATACTTCAGCTTATCTTCACATGAGAATTTTTCATTCATGCTGCTTCTCCCTGAATCACTTCTTGGTCTGTAAGATCTTTTCTGAGATGGTTTAACTGATAATGTATAAAGTATTTCAGATAATAATGCAAAACTGATTTAAAGGTTTGATGCCTTTTTCATTTCATATGTATTTGAATTTCCTGCTACTATCTTAGTTTTTTAGAACATATTAAAATCTGAAAATTCTACTGAGCTATCTATGGTGATGATAACCTTCTTTCCTTGAGTCGTTTAATTTTGATACTTCAAAGCTTAGTTAACATTCCTCCCCAATGTACAATCCTTTGCATTTAGCAAAGCTAGATTTTACAGGGTATCATGTTACACATTTACCCAGTACAGTGGTCCCTAGACCATAATTTTTCAACACAGTGGCCACAAGAAATAAAAACAGTAAACTGAAACCTTGCTTCACAGACCATGATGTTTCCTGCACATTACCTGGTCTGTACTGTTTTTCGTGAAAAAGTACATAGGGGATCGCCCATCTCGCAAGTTTAAAACTCTCTGAAGTCCCACTCTTCATTAAACTAGTAGCTGTATCACATCACAGTTTTTATCCCATGCAATTCACATCTCTGTTGAGATTATTCATAATGATAATAAACAATACAGAGCCTAGAAAAAACCCCCACTTCTGAGGTCTCCTGTTGTTAGCTTTCAGCTGGAGCAGTAATTTAAAATTTAATCCTCTCTTTTCTTTCTCTTAGTTTTTACCCAAGTCAATAGTTTGTATCTTAGCACACGACTGCCCGGCTTCCTTAATAAATCTCTTCTATGCAATGCTGCCAAAATCTCAATTATATGGTTTATTATCTTGTAGCTTACGGAAACATTCAAATAACTCTGAGACACCAACAACACAAGATCTCCTATTTCAGAGTACAAGTTGAGGAGGCTGCATGGTCATATTGTCAGAAGAGTTTCATTTATGTGAAGTTTAAAAAGAAGTGTACCAACTTCACTGTACAATGCTTCAATGTACATTCAGATGGCATATCTCAAATACAATTATAAACTCCACACATGAAATAGAACTGTTCACACTGTACACAGAGCTCAGAGTACAAAACAGTCAACCTGCTCATGGCACTGCAGCTCTGCAAGAGCTGTCATGTTTTATTTTAAGACACTGGAACTCTTACAAAAAAATCCATTATTTGTACACATACTGCAGAGATCGTATTCACAGTATTTTAATACAACAGGATACCTCTCTCTTGCACTGGATACTCCCTACATTTTTTTTCTGGCTTGTGAATCTTTGTTAGGTTCAGAAGTTGAGTAACTTGTGGCACATCCGTATTTAGCCGGCAGGTTCGAGGAATAACATCTGTGGGATCACGTGGCACAGATGGAACAACACATGTAACTAGAATCAAAAAACATGGGCTTTACTTCACTCACATGACACTAAGGAATTAAATTCAACTTACATTATTTGGTAGATTACATATACTTTAGTTCATATGGTTATAACAATTTAATAGATTACAGTAATTTGAAAAATTTGCTGTAACTGTTCACTTGTAAGACAATAAGCATGCAAATTTTAAAGTTATATTGTGTAAATTTTTTGGTCAAAAATTTTGAATGCAGTTAAAGTAATACACACTAGTGGCTGGAAGAGTAAATCAACTTCTTTGAAATCAACTTCTTTGATTTCTCAAGTGCACAAGCAAAAAAGAACCACAAAATACATTTTAAAATTTTTTTTATTACAACTCAGCTTTAACTGTAATACTGATATAATGATTTTTATATAAAATGAACACCTGAAAATGGTATTTATACCAGTGGTACTGAAGCAGCAAAAGGAGAAGTTCCATATATGAAAATAAAGAATTTCACAAGCTTTAATTTCAAAACTTGGACACCATTACACTTTCATGATAAACTAACAAGCTGTCAACCTATCTATTCTTGTGACACCAGGCATCAGTAGAATATGATCTGACTATCTCTGCTTTCCCTTTGATAACCAATATATACTGACTTTATGAAAGCTATTCTCTTTGAAGAAAGGAATCCATGTCAGAACCATTCCTGATGTTATGATGCCAGTTCCTTACAAATTTTAGAAGACTTGAATATAGTAAGGAAATTAATATTAGCCCATTTCCTGAGGATAAGAAGAGGAAAACATAACCCAAAAACCAAACTTAAATAATGGATCAAGTATTGAGATACTAATGAAAAAATTCAAGTGTTCCATGCTGTGCTTCAGTAGTGGACATATTTTTTCACCCACTTTTTTTGCCACGCCAGTATATTATTTATCACTGTTGGACAATACTTAGTGATAAAAACCCCATATAGAACTTCGCGATTACTATGGAAACTAGAAACTAGGAATACCTCAGTACCATGGGGCAGAGAAGATGGATTATTTGCTCTTGTATCTCAATGATCTCACACAGAAATAATTTCTAAGTATAAGTGGTTTCTCCTTTGCATCTGCTATCATTTTAAGAATACAAAGCATACTGTAAACTTGCAGCTTAAGAAGAGTAACACACACACTGCACTTTGAAATCACTGCTTCTACCACCGAGGAGGTGCTAGAACTCGAAGCAAAGAACTCGACACTTGTCCTGGTTTCTGCTTGGGATAGAGTTAATTTTCTTCCTAGTAGCTGGTACAGTGCTGTGTTTTAGATTTGGGATGAGGAGGGTTAATAACATACTGATGTTTTAGTTGTTGCTCAGGAGTGTTTACACTAAGACAAGGAGACAAGGACTTTTCAGCTTCCCATGCTGCCCTGCCAGCAAGGAGGATGGGAGTGCACAAGGAGCTGGGAGGGGACACAGCAGGGACAGCTGACCCCAAACGACCCAGGGGATACTCGAGACCATATGGCCATGTGCTCAACACATCAACTAGAGGGAAAGCTGACTGAGGGGGCTGCTGCTGGTGAACAATTGTTTTTTATTTGCATAATCTGTTTTTCTTGGGATTTATTTATCTTTCTCCCCTCCCCTTCAATACAATTTATTATTATAATATTTCAATTATTAAACTGTTTGTATCTCAACCCGTGAGTTTTTGTACTTTTACCCTCCTACTTCTCGCCCCCATCCTACAGTGAGTGAGCAGCTCACCACAGTGTGGTGCTTAGTTGATGGCTGGGGCTAAAGCATGACAACTCTCATTATAAATTGCAATGCCACCACATTCAGTGGAGCTCAGCTAACTGTTCCAATCATCTGAGAGGGCAAAAGCTTTATCAAACAGTGATTGTTATCTGAAACTTAATTAATAATAACAAATAAACCCCCTTACTATTGTTTTTCTGTAACTGGGTATGAAGTGTAGAATCATTTTAATTCAGCCAAACGTTCAGCTGCCATGTAAGTTTAAGAAAGGTCTAGAGAACAAGACCAGAGGAGAAGCTGAGGGAACTGGGGTTGTTCAATCTTCAGAAAAAGCTGAGGGGAGACCTTATCACTTGCAGTGAGGTCGGTGTTGGTCTCTTCACCCAGGTCACAAGCAGCAGGACAAGAGGAAATGGCCTCAAGTTGTTCCAGGGGAGGTTTAGATTGTATATTGCGATCAATTTGTTCATCAGAAGGGTTGTCAAGTACTCGAACAGGCTGCTCAGGGCAGTGGTAGAGTGGATGTGGATCCCTGGATGTGGCTCTCAGGGACACGGGTTAGTGGCGGCAGTGCTGGGTTAATGGTTGGGCTCAATGACCTTAAGGGTTTTTTCCAACCTAAACAATTCTATGACCCTATGAATTGCCTAAATGAAGAAATTCATAAATTTACAGAAAATACTAATGCCCACCAGCTGTGTAATAATCATAGACTTGATAATGAAGTAATTAGAAGTGCAATATTTTACTATGCACACAGTTTATTAAAGCTGTCTACTCATGCTAACTACATTTTAGAATTTTGGAACTCATTTAGAACATTTAAGCACATTTCAAAAACTGTTTAGAATGGAAGAGAGAAAACAACGCACCAATGGAATTAAATTAAATTAATGCCAGTGAGACCTCTAACTGCAATTTCCTGCTGAGAATTTACCAGATTCTCTCTGCAGACATTTTTTAAAGTATTTTTTCCCCCTAGCATTACTTGCAAGAAACCAGAGGAGTAATCACAAGGATTGCTTATTCTCCCCTATTGGTTTAGGGTTTCCAAATGGAAGATATATTCTGTTACACTTACAGTACTGCTGACTATCCCTCCTTCTGAAACCAGAATCCTTTTTTCAGGTGTGTTCTTTAAAAGCCACAAAATGAAAACGTGAATGAAATTGAAGCTGAACTATACCTAGGGTGCCTTTAAAATAAGAAAGTGCCAGCTGTGCTTTTGCAATTCCTCCTCTATTACTGCAAATACCAGTGAGGAATGAAGTTCTTTCCCTTGGAAAAGGATGATTCAGGATTATGATGGTAGTATGGAGACTGGTAAACTTTGACCAATATCCTGCTCTATTACAAAAAAAAAATAATCATTTTTCAGCTTACCACCACCACTATTTTTCCAATAAACAAGGACATATTAGGATAAATGGGCGTAAGATCTGAGATCTTTATATTAGTTTCATAGCTCTGTTTCATATAATGCTGTTTTGTAACAGTTTTGTCCTGGATTATTTAAAGAAGAAATTTTTCATCAGATGCTAATGTCCAAAATTAAGAAAACAAACAGCAACTATTGCTAAGTTTTAAGTATTTCTCTTTCCTTTCAGACACTCGCTTCTTGGCCAAAAGCTGCTTTCCATCAGAGTAAGATACCCTCATTAAAACAAGCTCTCTACTTGATAAATCTTACTTGAATTTATTCAATAAAATACTTCTAAGGAATTCAATGTTTAAAACAGAGGAGTACACACATATTTAATTAGTTGCCTAAAGTCTGTCACTGGCAGATTTAATATGCCGTGCTACCACCTTAGTTTCCATGAAATCATGTAATCTTTCAAATTGCCAATCTGATGAAAAAGAAGCTTTTGATTTTATGTGAACAGTTAAGATTAAGAGTAGACAGTAATTAAAACACACCATTTTCCTCAGCTGTATCTTGCGGCTTGGATTTTAAAGTGAAGATCTTTCTTAGCTTACAGTTTGCTGAAATAATAATTCCATCCAAAGACTGGAAGACTGCTCCTCTGAATATTTCACTGGTGAATGCTACCAAGTCGATACACAAATTGCACCACTAGAAAAGAGAAACAGTACTCTTTAGTAACACCCCAACAGTAATCACTGCAGCAGAGTGTCTAGTTCTCTGCACACTGAGTGTCAGTGGAGTATTACATTCTCACGGGCTGTGATTCACGATGCATAACATTTTGATATCAAAATAAGATATTGCTGTACTTGCATTTTACAATTTTTGCAATTTTACATTTTACAATTTATTTGCATTTTACAATTACTTTTACAGGCAGATAAGGACATATGACATAGTGACTGCTAGCCCAAGGGATTTCAGCACAGCATATCCACAAAATGTTATGCTGCTAACTTGTAAGAAAAGATTTCTTGGGGGGAACGTGAATTGTTATTCAGTATTACTTCGTAAGTCAGAGTTACTGCAATTTAAGTTTGAGATTCTTTGATGATTTCTTTCTGAGATTCATAACAAAAGGACCTCTCCAAAACTTGCACCCCTTCCATAATGAAATTATACGGTAAATTTCTAGTTCGGACAAGACTGCAACATATCACAACATCTTAAAACTACTACTTTTTTATAATAAGTGTTATCCATTCACAGTAAGACCTTTCCAAAAGGTAAATCAGATAATGACAATTGCCTAGATTGCTAAAGATCCTACTTAAATACCTGTTTTAATTCTCATTAGATGGTTATTTGGTTCAGGAAACACTGTTACAACACTAACATCAATGTGCTACACTCTCCTGCGCTATTCCAATGCTCTTTAAATTCTCTCAGTTTTAATCTTTTTTCCACTTAATTCACCATTTGTCTATTCTGTATTTTATAATACAGAAGCATGCAGTTACAGATATCTATTTTGCATGTAAATCATATTACAATTCCATGACCCTCCTAGAAAAAACCCAGACATTTCATGCAAAAAAACCCCCAAACCAAAAGAACTAACGAAGTATGTTTTCTTGTGGCTTTATGTTTTCCTTTTAGAGCTTCTGATGTTTAAAAACACAGATGCTCAAGTCCTCACAGTTGCCTTCACCTAAGCTATCTTAAAAAAAGTTACAACTTCAGAGGTTTTTGTAAAATATTCTCTCTCAGGTCTAGCCTTAAATTCAGAGATGCTTAGTATACTAAGCATTATCTAGTTCTCTTGGTGCAGATGTATATTTAAAAATACTTGAAATCTAACTATTCTCATATCAAATTTATTTTCTAAAGCAGTATTTGAGACTTCAGTCCTCACATGCCTATGTGGTAGCCATCAGGTTTTGTATCCTGGCTATTACCATATGTTGTGGCTGGGCGTGGGAAAGGGGGACAGGGAGAAGATGATGCTTATTGTTTTATTTTCACCAGTTTGACATATACTTTGTTTTATACAAGCCAGAATTTGGAAGAACCTGAAGAATGTGAGAGCAGCCATCAGCTACAGTCTACCTGCAGCTCCAGAGAATGTAATCAAAGGTCACTCCAGGAGAAGGGACACGTGAACTGGAGCCCTATGATGAAGTATCAGGAACACAGAGAATTTTACAAAGGCTGAATTGACAGGAGAGATAAACACATCACAAAGAGCATTACTCTTAGGAAAGGGGAATGAATTCCTAACATAAGAAGAAGGAAAGAGGAGTAGTAGTATGAAGTGGTACTGCTGCCATCTGGTAGATGGGACATACATACGTGTCTTGAATCAGTAGGAACTGAGTTCTAAATCAAACCCTAATTTCAACAAGTCTATAAACATACATAAAACATTTCTGATTAAAAAGCATGCTCAACCACAGCGCGAGGAATATTCTCAAGGTACCTACTATTTTGCGCTTGATCATAAACAGAGGAATTTTTGCATGCAGAGGGGTTACAGACAACTCCTTGTGGACTGTTGACAAATACAATCTTCTTTTAATATTGCGTAAATCAGTTATCCTATAAAAGAAAAGGCAGGAGAGAATAGAACAGATCTTTGTCAATTCAATAATCCAATATCTTTGGGAAATCACAAAAAAATCCATTCATATGCAGAACTTTTATGTCAGTGATACAAATATGGAATTTAAGAATTACTTCTTTTACAAGATGAGTAATGAGATTTCTTTCTCCAATTCAAATTTGGTGGCTACAGCCCTGCGTATATAAAATCACTTTACATGCAAATTTTATTTCAGCAGTCTACACTCTTCTCTAGATTTCCACAGCCCTTCAGACTAAGAAAGAATTCAATTTGTTTGAACTGAGAACCCAGTAGCCTTTAATAATCACACATGTATTGGCCCCTTAAACTTGTCTTATCTTGGGGCCTGCTAACTAGAAAAACATTATTTTCTTTCTTTTCCTAAAAATGCCTCTGTCACTTTACATAGACTCTTTGTCAGCTTAAAGGTAAACACAATACATTGCTTGTCTATTTTACTTCCTGAGGACATATCTTCAAATGTGAATTATAATGCAGAAGTTTATTGCTCACTATTCAGGTCATCTCACAAAGACACCAAGGACACTGACTTTGAACATTTCTAATAAATTCAGACCACAGCCATGATCACAAAAAAAATTAGGTTTCCTTTCAAATGATAAACAGGGTAATTTTTATGTTCTGTTTACTTCAAGTCTTGTAAGTAGCTGTACTGATTTTGGCTGGGATACAGTTACATTCCTTCAGAGTAGCTTGCACGGGGCTATGCTTTGGATTTGTGCTGGAAACGGGTTTGATAACTCAGGGGTGTTTTCATTACTGCTGGTCGGGGCTTACATGGAGTCCAGGCCTTTTCTGCTCCTCACCCCACCACGCCAGTGGGGAGGCTGGGAGGGGGTCAAGAAGGTGGGAAAGGACACAGCTGGGACAGCTGATCCCAACTGACTCAAGGGATATTCCAGACCATATGGTGTCATGCTCAGCAATATGAACTGTGGGGAAAAAGAAAAGGGGGAAGTTCAGAGTGACGTTGTCTTCCCAAGTAGCCATTACACATGGTGAAACGTTGCGTTCCTGGAGGTGGCTGAACATCTGCCTGCCCGTGGGAAGGAGCAGATGCCTTATTTATATTTGGTTGCATGTGCAGGTTTTGCTCTACCCCTTAAACTATCTTTACCTCAACCCATGAGTTTTTGCACTTTTACCCTTGTATATTCTCTTCCCCATCCCACTGCAGGAGGAGTGAGAGCAGCTGTGTGGGGCTCAGCTGCCTGCTGGGGTTAAACCACAACAGCAGCACAACCCTGACATCCCCCAACAGTCCTACATTATTACTCCAGAGCACAGATAAAACTTTAAAGGCTGAAATCTGGAAAAATATGCTTAATGTATGGGGAAACAATGATTAATTTACCTATTATTTTTGAACAAGCCTATTTCTAACAGATGGGTATTTCTCTGTAATTAGCCACCCCTCTGAGAAGATGACGAAAAATTACAATAAACAACTTTTTGTCACTACTTAGGGTTGTTAAAAGTAATTACTCATTATCACTCTTCAGATGCTGGGTTTTACTGAGACTGCACTGTAGACTTGTTTTTAAAACTTTATTACTGAAAGAAATTTTTCATTAGTTAAGGACTACTTGTAGCTCAACTAATGAAATGTTGTTACCCAAAATTTGCAGATAAACACTAAAACATTCTTAGGTTTCATTAGGTCAACTTAGGAAGGCATTAACTCTGGAGCAAATTACATACTTCAGCTGATTATGGCAATTCGAGAGTTCAACCAAGGACAGTACAAAAAATACTGCAAGTACGTAAACATGAAAAGGTTCTACTAGTACAGCAATAAAAATACAGAAGCACCTTCTTGTTCCCCCTTAGTCATAAGAACATCATGGAAAGCAAACTGTTCACCAGCTAAACCTGTGCCCCTGACCAAGGCTTAGTTCCATCCATCACTTTGCTTCCCATATCACTTTTGGTGAAAAAACCAAAATGTATGGATGTAGTTTTTGGGAACTCTCCACTCTAAATCTTGATGTTCTGAAGTGCTAAGAAATTGATGCACCAAAGAACTCCAAAGTATTAGAAAAGTGGTTGCCTGAAAATCCCTAAATTTCCCGGTTACACGTAGAGCTGAGCAGTTGCACTGAGGAACCAGGTAGTTGCACTAACCTGAGTGCTGACAAACAAATAAAAATACTGAAACTCAAACTGGGTAATTCTCAGTAGCAAATGTTCCTTTAAAATGATGCTACGACAGAGCAGTGGGAGCCTGGAATTAAGTACTGCATATGTCCAAATAACTGGCAATGAATTCACTTCATAATATTACTTCAATATGTTTAAATTGTATTATTTATTTGTTATAGGAATAGATTTATCTCTCTCCCTCCTTTAAAATAAGTAGGTACTGTAGTTACAGAAAGGCCATTGGTAAATCTACAGCTCAGTTACATTCCAAAATGTAACACTGAACACATTCACTTACATAAAAATACATACATTGATATCAGACTGTATCATGTAAGCCTAAAAAAAAGAGGGTTTTAGGATGATATATGTGCAATAAAGAAGGCGCATACCTTAGACACATGCCTATAATCACACCTAAAGAAACATGATTTATTTCAAATAATACTTTAAAAACAATAAAAATATTTATATTCCGCAGGCAAAAGTACATGAAACATTTGAAGAGGCAAAATTGAAGAAAGAAGGGGGCCTTAAAATTCTGTAAAATAATTTATTTCCGAAGAGAAGAAAGATAATTATATAAGAGGTAGTGTTACTTCCAGACTTGCAAGTTACATTGCTTATTGGAAAATAAAATTACAGCAAGAATCTGAAGAAACACTTTTCTGAAATAATTAAGATAACAGGAGTTAGAACATTAGATCCTTCAGTTGTAAAATGAGTGAATACTTCTGGTGAAACTCAACGTTTTCTTTTTTATCCTGTTATCCAAAAGGAGAACCTACGTTAAACCTACAAAGGCAAGAAACATCTGCAGCTCACATCTTGGTTTTCAAAAAATCTATATGGGAGTTAATGTATTTTTATTATGTCTGTGCTTGAGTATTTATATCTAAGGGTCAGACATGTGATAGAAAAGTAATGAGACCATGCGGAGAAAAATGAGGTAGTCAACAAGAAAATCAACCTCATTTATAATAATATTCCTGTGATCAGCAGGTGCATAACTCTTCTAGCTATGGTCATTAACTGCATTCACTTCACACTTAACATCTACATTTGCAAACCATTTGAAAGTAAAATTACCTTCCAATTCAATTTTCAATTTTATTTTATATCTTCAACTTTGATTGACTACTCTCCTCACAATGGTAACTATAGTGAGATTGCAAGCAAATGGTAGCAGCTACCCAAGAGCACAGATAAACTCATCTTCTCAGATTGGCTATTCACTTTGCTTCTGTATGTATAATAATTTATAACCATTTGTTAATGTTCAATTCAAGGCTTAAAATGAACTTAGAAAAAAAAAAAGACACTCGACTGTTGAAGGGACACTTCATTTATCAGGCTCACCTATTCTTTAAATGATAGTGGTTTTCTCCTTATAAATGACTTAACCTGGAAGTTTACCAAACATGAAAGCAGGTATATCCTCAATGTTGCAAAGCTAAAAGCAACTCCCATACCATTTAATATCAACACAAATCTCTTTGTATCCTGGTCAAAATCCAGACAGAATCCTCTGCTAAAGCTTCACTATTAGTACATTAGTATATTAGTACTTAGCAACTGCAGTGCCGTTTTCTCCATAATAAGCACATTAGATCGTATCATCACCATCTCCATTTTAAAGGAAGTAAAATAAAGTAATAGCAATTGTCAGCTGATTTGCTATGCTTTCAGATTCTAAAGTTTCCTTATTCAGGAACAACCTTTACTTCACATATGTTTTATTTTATGCACTACTTGTAAATTGGTCTTGTAGGAGATACCACATTATTGAAGTGGCTGCCGGATCATCTGAACTCCAGAGCATTGTATTCAGCCCCCATAAAACCAGACTTAGTTATGTTGAAAATAAATCAAATCTCTATAAGATTAGAGATCTGGAAGGCTGATATGTCACACAGACCTGGAAAACAAGTTGTTTTGTGCACTGGAATTTCCTGTTGGTAGTGGTTTTCTGGAGAGAATAAAGAAGAAAAACTCCACAAAGTCCTCTTAACCAGTATTCATAAAGAGGGAGTAATATAGGTGGCAGGTACAAAACAAGAATCATCAAATCTGGTAGTTAGAATAGAAAAACTTTCCAAATATGAACAACTACGAAGAACTGGTGAACTCTGACCTCTCCCTACTTGACATACTTGCAATCAATTATCCAAATAAAAGAATGATTTGGTACTTTCACTAATCAAGAATAATTTATTTTGAAAGTTTAATTACTCTTAGAGCCTCATATGGTTCAAAAAATCATTCATAACATATATTTTAGAAACTTCTATCAATACTTTAACATCCTTGGTTTTGAAATGAGCTCATCTTTGTCTTATTTTGAAGTATTCAGCAAATTCTCTTTTAGGGCCCAGTGGTATGTTCCTCTGAAGCATGACTAACTGTGCCAAATCATTTAGAAAACTGTAATTTCCAAAAACAGTTTTTAATTTTTCAGTACAAGGTACTCTAATTAGTATTAATATGTGAGAAGTTTAGTGCCGACTTCTTTTCAAGAATCTAAACAAATTACCTCTATAATGCAGTTATTTATGCCTGAGCTAGTTCTTTTGGCTCTTTTATTTAGTTTATTGGCTGTTATTCTTTTTGCTTTGTTATTCTTTCCATGAATGCCTCTACTCTAAAGAGACAACCTGTCCTTTCAGGTTTACAAAGGCAAAGAAAAGGTTATGTTCGCACCTGCTATGTAACAGTTCCCTCAGGGACAGCCGTATTTCTCACATTTAAACCATTTATTCTAATTAGTAAGAATCTTTAAGAAGTCTGCCCTTTAAAAAGACAAAACAAAGTTGCTAACAAAATGTACTTAATTTGGCATATGAAAATCCTGACTAATAAACCCTATCAATACACAAAAATATAAACAGGAGTCAGTTTACTCCATGTTACTTACATTGATCCACCAACCAAAATATACATAATTTGGACATTTCTTCTCTCTAAAGTCCTGGAAGATGGTAATTTATTCTGTAACATCACCAGGACATCATCTATCACCATGATAAGATTTATTCTATCAGTATAATAAATAGTATAATTATGAGTATAATTAAAAGTATATTAGCATTTATTTTATTAGTATCTCCATTTTTGCTTCGATCCCTTTTTGAAAGTAATACAGAGAATGAAAGCATCTCAGTGGCAGAACAGCAAGTGAAATGGTTTTGCCTACCAGTTTATAATAAACCAAAATATCTAAATGTTAGAGGCAAGATTTATGAATGGATTATCAGCTGTGCTGAGCTCATTGGGACAGCCTGCAAATAATGACCTGACGGAAAAGAATGCAAGGAATCATCTATCTGAATTCTGACCAATGGGAGTTCTTTTCTCCTTAAAAGGATCATACCCAGTTAAGGAAGAATAGAGTTATGGAACAGTCTCCACTTTTCCAATTTAAATTTAAAGTTCCCACAAAATTTTCTTCTATACATTTGTATGATGAAACATCTACTGCTATGTGCATTTACCTGTCTGCTTAACTAACTACTCTTTGGTGGTGAGTGACACGGGACAGCCTGTAGGCATTTGGTCAGATCATGTCATCTCCATCAATCTCTGCACATCCTGGCATGTCCCTCCACAAAAGCAAGGTGAAATGTAGACAGCTGCACCTCCTAACACAAATAAATTTCAAACCAGATGAAACTTGGAGGCATTACTCCCAAATTTTGTTTTTGAATAAACTGAAGTGTTAATGTAGCCTCCAAAACGGTAATTGCACAAATCTGTATGGAGCCAGCTGCTGCATAAAGCTGGAAACCCAAGCCCTTGTGCACCTCACTAATTCTGTTCTTGCATATGGTCAGTATGGCTGCGTGTCACATCACAACCATGCCAGAAGTATTCTCTACAGGCTAACAATCCTTCTTCCCTTTCTGAACTAAAATACAATTGACCGACACTGTGCGCAGACAGGGTACACTTGCAAACACAGAAGGAAATGCTGCTGGAGAAGAGAGATCCTCCTCAAGTGGTGTGCACACCTATGGACTCAGGAAAGGTGGGGAAAAGAACACTTCCATGAAAATCCAGACGGTCTAAAGATGTACTGGAGAAAGATGAACTGATAATTACACTGTTAAGAGGCACTCAAAGAATGAAACATTTTAGGTAGTAGTCATAGGTCTTGATAATCGTGGAGGAAAAAGAACAAGAAGTACAGACTTCTGAAGCAGGTCCAGGGCCAAGGAAAAATTTATTCAACAAGCAGAAAGTAAATTTGGATGTGTGCAAGTTCCAGAACAGAAGATCAACGGTGCAAAAGTCTTTCTCCACACTTGATGTTTTATATTAAGTCAATGAACAATGAAATTATTGATATAAGATGACTTTAAACAGTTTTATAGTTGCAGAAGCAAAGAGACTCATCAAATGTGACAAATTAGAAATACTTACAGAATAAGGATAACAATTTTGTCCTGACTAGGGGGAAAGAAGATACCTGTCTTCTTCCAGACCAAGTGTCTAATCTAAATAGCAACATAATTTTAAACTAGGACTGTGTGTTTTGTTATCAGTTCTATAAAATTGAATGAAACTTTTATTTTTACATATGGAAGCAGGACACCCTGTTCATAGGATACCTTTATACCTTTTTTTTTTCAATACCTGTTTCCTAAATTACCACCCATGCTGTGCTTGTACTCTAGTCAAAGTGATGACTGAAGTTATTAAAAAATGTTTACTTTCAAATATATGAGTTAATCTTCATAAATGATGGGATTTAACATATTCTAATACTTTTCTGTATTTCACTCCCACTTCATAAAAAATTCAAGGAACAACTGTCATGCTATTAAACACCAGAATCTCTTCAGCTAAATCTATCCAATAGAGTTAACCTCCAATCTCTACCTAAAATCTTCAAATACTGTCAGACATACACGATAGAATTAGCATCTATGTCTTACTTCAAATCTAAAGAGGTTGCTCTAAGTTTTGCAAGACTAACCAAGATTCATATTTTTATTGTTCTGTATCTGAAAACATGCCAGGTCTTTGGGTTAACATGAATAATTTATGGCATCTCTGTCAGCAAAGCGGAAATGATGACTGATTACGATAACATCTAATTCACATAAATTCAAGCTGTTATGGTATCTGTGAATAAATTAGCTATGCATGTAAAACCTAGTATATTGTGGTTATTAAAAATCTCAGTGTAATAAACTTACATTTATAGAAACAACTGTTTGAAAACAGGGAACATGGTACAAAAATATAGATTCTACTGCACTGCTCACAAGCCTTGCAATAAAATTTCCTATCAACAAGCACAACTACTTTAGGAATACAGACATTTTTAACCTCTTTTTCTCTACAGATTCCTCTATCCATAACTAGCTAAACTTCAGCAGAAAACCGGTTAACCTTTATCAGATATGTTCTAGAGCTTGAAACTCTCACTGAGTTCGCATTAATTCAGAATATAACGAGAGCTGATGCCTTCTGGAGCTGGCAAAAGCTAGTGGCAAGCAAAGATAATTTGACTACTAACAGTGGGATACTAACTGAGCAAACCTGTTGATACACACTTGGCCAGCTGAACAAAAGGTTGAAACACTGTGAAGAGACACAGATACCATTAGAGTGAACAAGCAACCATGCCGTGACCCTCAGAACATGGTCCATAAGATACTGAGGAATTCTAGGGAGTGGCAACACAGCAGAGCCCCATGGCACGTTAACAAGCACCAAGTCTGGGATTCGGAAACAGGACTCTGCCTGGGAAGCAGTTTTCACAGCCAGTGGGTATTTTTGTTGAGCAAGTTATCACAGAGATGTGAAGAGGGGATCTTCCATGAGATCTCAAACCTCCCCAGCTTTACAAATTATGCCACGTGTAATTTATAGCTGTTTACCAAACCAAGATTTAAAGTAGTTTGAAGCACCGTGAACCGGCCACCAGTGAGAGCAGCAGCATGACTTCAGAGCTGCATCCAGGGGTCAGTAAGTACCACACCTGGTTTTGCCACTAAAATGCTGATGGATCACTTCATAGTTTCACCACATGTTTTTTACATTGAGATTACAATTTTTTACATTGAGATTTTTGTTACTATGTGCTGTCCTGTCTGGATGTCCAAATTAAAACTGGGAAACTTATCTTTTTTCATACAAAATGCTCTCTCCCTAAACTAGCCTCAATTCAGTGAAAGGATAAAACATCAAATATTAAATCTGTACTATCAGCACACAGTAGCTTGCCTATGAATGAAACTATACTTCATCAACCATCAGATTTTAAAATTTACTACCATTCCTATTTTTGTCACTTGATATGTCTGAAAGCATCATACATGGAGTTAACAAACTAGTTGCAATATATTTTCAAAATGCACTGACAAATATTATTCTCATATCTTGCATGAGAGAACTGGGAGAAAAAAGGCTGAGCAACCTACGGGGACTCAGACAAGACCAGATAATATTTCAGTGCATAACCAGAAAGGGAGTTTCTGATCCTTGTTCATACATCACACCAGTCTACACTTTTTTTTTCTTTTTGGGGCTTTGGTACACTTTCAAGGTCTGTGCTTTTAGATCAAGAGCTCTAACCATTTGCAGTAAGACTTATTAAAACAAATTTCTCAGTCTTGGGAATCCTTTGATACCCAAGACTGAGAAAAAACATATCAGAAATTAAGTATGACAATGACTGGCATTACAGTACTTTAAGAAGAACAAATGTTCATATGCTTGTCAAAATGCTGAGCAGAACTGCCAACAACCACATGTTCTATATTTTGGGAATTAAAGCAAGAATGGCAACACAAGCCAGATGCTGTTTTCTATTACACACAAATATTTTTTCAAACATTGTGTTACCTTTGCTTTTTCAGAAAGGTAAAAGAAATCCATAATACTGAAGATTTAACAACTGGCTGCTGCATTTAGAGCAGACAGCTATATTCAGCATTACTAATAGCTTTGCTATTATTTGCTCCAAAGAGGCTGCATAAATTACATGCTCTCTACTTTAGCTGTGATTTTATTATGCTTCACTAAATTCTTCATCCACAATCTATTTCACACATTTTTTAGGCAGATCAATACATTGATTGTTAATGTGGTGATATTCACCTAATTATGCCACCTAACAAAGTATCTAAAATTCTACTTAAATTTCTTCCAAAGAAAAGATAAGCCAGCTAATGTAAACAGTAGTTTGCACATTCAGTATTTATGACAGGAATCTTGCACGACTGGTTGATGGCAGCAAGTTAGAAGGTTTATCTCATCTCATGGCAGCAGTGATGGATGGCCTTGAACGAATTCTTGTTTGCTGACCAGATCAATCACTGAACAGAATGCAAAACAGGATGAGGCTCAAATACCAATTCCATCTCTGTGCAGAATATGAGAGCAAGAAATGTAACAGAAAGCATCATATGCAGCTACTACAAAACTCGCCAGAGTGTTTTTTACATAAAATAAATTTCATGGCTTAGTATCCTATCAATTTCCACTTGAAGCTGCTCAAAGATTCAGTAGCAAGTAGCCAGGTTATGTAACAAACCACCTTTGAACATTAAACTCTAGGAAGGAACAATACAATCAACATTCTGTACACAAACAAGCAAGAGATTTCTTTCAAAACATCAGAAAAGAAAGGAACAGAATGGCAGTCACATGAAGCAAGGACTCATTTTCATTATTTACTGGATTATCATTAGTCTGCTAGGATAAAATAATGCATTACCTATTCTGCAAGTCTTGAAGGACTTCATAGGTACAGCAATAAATTACAGTTGATTTCAAATATAAAACTTAGTAATAAAACTATTTTAAAAGATGTTTTGTTAACTTTTTCAAATAGTTGCACTAAGTGGGGAACAACTGAGATTGTACTTTTAAGATACATATTATATATATGTAAGATTTATATAAGATAGAAATATATTCAAAATAACTGGAGCAACTAAAGAATTAATGATCTTACAGAATCATCAGGGTAAGCGTGACTTTATTATAACACAAGTAATAATCAATTCTTTTGTAAAAAGTATATGGAAATATATTAAGTGGGATTACTTCACCCCCCCAGACATTGAAATCACTGCACATAAGAAGAGAAAATTTGGATTTGTACCAGCTCATTAAATCTCTGTCCTCTGCCTAGAGAATGTCCACAAGAAGCAAATCTCTGTACTTGGTTTCTGTTTACTGCAGAACATATCCTGTTTGTTTTGTCCCTTTACATGCAAACTCACAGAAAGACAAACAAAAATAAAATCCTTCTTTGACTTTACACAGTTTAATTTCATATCATTCAATCCATCTTTTCTTGCAGGGTTTCTAAGACCCTTTTGTTAATCCAACTCTTACGTGTTCTACTGGATACAAAGCTGAGTGAGTTGTTCTGCCTGTATAAAAATGGATGGTGTCAGTAGGAAAGAAATGCTGTCCAAAGCCTGACAACTGCCTAAGTGTAAATCTGTATTAAATCTCCACATTGAGCTAATAAAAATTCAGTTGTACCTCTCTTTCTTTACAATATGGACATAATTATACCAGCTGAGTACTCCATTTGTTGTTCTAGCTTTTAACCATTTGTTTGGTCGTGTTTTTCTCCCCCACTTATTAGAATATACATTTCTTTTTGCCCTGAACCAAGGGGCCCTGAAATAGTTATAAACCTCTTACAAATTTTCAGAAAGCCTCATGAGCCAATATTTTCATGTATGCTAAATCTATGTCTCATTTCTTCAGATTTTTTTGCTGTCTTCGCTCAGGATTTTGAGAGTTTGTTCTGTCTTCAAAGGAATGTCAGTATTTAAAACATCCAAGAAATAATGATCTCATTAGCTTAATTACTTCTTACTGACTTGATAAGTCACTGTGCTTTAATGCAAAATATGCCACTAAAAGTAATGACTGCAATCAGGCATTCCCTTTACATTAAGTCTTCAAGGAAATTTTGTGCAACTTACAGTAACTCAGTGGAAAAGTCTTTTCCCAATGGTACAAAAACCTGAAGTGTCAGAAATTGCTGGATCAGTCCCACTAGAAATAGGGAAAAAACATTAAATAAATGTGCTGTGTGCATGCAGATGCATGTTTCTCTATAAAGCATTTCAATTTTGTAGCATACAGCTGTGCTGCTGCAACACTATTTCCCAAGGTTCACACAACATACGAACACAAGAAAAAAACCGAAGAAAACCAATTTAAACTGCAATAAAAATGTTGTTTTAGAAGTCCCATCTGTGGCTTTGGTGGAATTCTCATGAAAACAAAAGGAACACTTTTTTTTTTTAAAGTTACAATTCTCATGTTCCAAGAGCGTGTAGGCAGCAAATATCCCATAAGAATTATAAAATGAAGTAATACTTTCCTATCAAGATTATCTTATAGTCATATGAAACTTGCACTCCTGTTTGTGACAATGTACACCTTGTTAAACAACTCCAAAAAACCCTTGGGTAAGAATGTAATCAGATCATGACAACACTGCTCAGTGGAGGCTTCTGATTTTTAGAATGATAGCAAATGAGCTTGACTGAGGGAACAAACAAAAAAAATCAGGTAGCTCCCTATCAAGGGAAAAGAGTACAAAACTGTCTGGATTGAACCATATGTTGTTTTCCTAGTTATTCCATCAGGGAGGGTACAGGCTGCTCTTCACTGACTTAACAAGACTCAACACCAGCATTGGTTTCTCTTCTAAAGAATGACAACTCAAAACGTTCTGCTAGTGTGCTTATTTGATACACCAAAGAAAAAACAAATTGAAAAGTAAAATGAGGAGGGGGACAGGAATTTATTTCACATTCTGAAATGACAGTAGAATTATTGACTTCAGTAGGTGCTGAATGGAGTCAGAAGTTGTTTATCAGACATTGGTCTGTAGCGGGATCAGGTACAGAATTGAACCGGGTGGAACCAGGACAACATGTATCAACAAGGATCTTCCCTAGAGCATTTATTTTAATATGGCATTTCTATTCCTTTAACTTATTTGTAAGTGACCTGCTCAAAGTTAATGAAAACCCCCCACTTTTCTAATACTGAATTACCCCTGAACTAAGGAAGAATACTGTAAGTTATACATTCCAATGTAAGACTGCCATAATAATCAGAAAAGCATCACAAACATTTAATTCTTTGAGACTTACAAGTTTGTCTAGTTTCCTTTGGTAGCTGCATTTTGTTGACTTGACTGCTTCCTTCAAGTACAAAAACAAAGCCTTTTAGTTCTTTGTCATATTCCTACAAAAAGGAAAAACAAACATAAGCATCCTGAGAGAATTATCTTCCTGACAACCAACCATGCCACTAACATGCAAAGATACTTCTTTTAAAAATTACAAATGGCAGATGGAACTGCAAGTATGGAAGTAGTTCAAATTTGATGGCAATAATACAATCCATATAAATATGTCCTTTATTTGCATGTTTTATGCTGACAAACAGGACTCACAACTCAACAAGTCAAGCTCAATTAATTAGTTATCAGAATAGCAAAATTACTTAGTAAATATTTAAACTATAAAATTACACTGTGACCAACCTAGTCTGCAAGCAGGCATAAAGAACTAATTTAAGTAGTCGTTCAGTCTGTCATAATGACAGAACTGCAAGTGACAACTCCACTGTCAGGTCAAAGCCCTCATTACCTTCTAATTTTAAGCTTCATTCACATTTTTCTGGTTTATACTCTAGGTTTTATAAGTTTCTTTAAAAACTTACTTTCCGTATAGCTGATGGATTGCCAAAAATCTTCCATTTTGCCCCTGGGTTCTTGCCTGGAGCACTGAATATTTCAACAAACCGGCCACCCTATAATAAAATGGTTTAAGGATACATCACCCAACCAAATGTTCAGCACTAAATTATCAGTGGCCAAGATGAGGACACAAGAATCCCTCCCCACATCATGCTGTTACCACAGTCCATATTACCATAAAGAGGTAAGGGCCGTATTCATGCTGCAGCCTTCATGAGGCATCAGAGAATTGATACTGGAAAAAGATTATTATAAATGCCCCTGTCAGGTGAAAAACCCTGACACAGAGCATGGGCTCTATTAGACATCAAGGAATCTAACCAAAGGCTCTTGGGGAGGTTGGCTTTATCACCTCTGCTTAGGGAATTATTTCCTTCAATATCTTTCTCATTTGATGTCACATTTTTTTGGTGACATCTGATATACTCAGCCTACAGTTTGCTAAGCATTTTCAGCAGCCTGGTTGACCTAATCAATCATTACAACTCTGCTGCTCCCTTCTCATTTCTACTTGCCTGCACTCCCTAATTCTCTTTATGCTCAGCTGCCCAAGCAATTGTACACGAGTCAGAATAAGCAAGAGGGGCAAGGAGTCTTGCCGGCAAAAGAAATGCTCTTCAAATTATTTTCTCAGAGAACATCAACTCTGCATTGTATAAGAATTAGGTATTTTCCTCTGCCCACACACACCTGAGAGCTCAGCCACATGGCTGATCCCAGTGACTGGATTTACTAAGTTCTAAAGGGATTCAAAATGGCATTCCATAAACTGCACTTAAAATAACTTTGAACTTATAACGGATAATTTTTTAAAAAATAGAGTATAATATCAATTTCTAAGTTATCTGATTTGTGTAAGGACTACCAGGATCAAGCTCTTGAAAAGTCAAAAAGATTCTTAACTGCCAAGCTGTATGTGCTTGCAGCAAACCTTAATCCTTCCATCTTTGCAAATGCATTTTGTTAATAATGCAGCCTTTGAGTGGGCCCTGATCGGAGGTTAAACTGAACAGGACACAGAAAGACATGTCACGAGAAAATGTCAAACAAACACTAATGTGAGAAGCTGACAAAAGTTACTTTGTGCCGTGGGGGATGCTGGATCTCATGGCGGGGGCATGGAGAAGTTAGGGAAGAAACTGCCAAACTCCGCAATCAGCTGGAGGGCAGTATGGGGCACATTTTGGGGAGCACAATACTGCAAAGCCAACAGCACCCAGGCATCAGAAATCCCTTGCAAAGCTGAGAAAGCCTATAGGCAACGGCATCGGAAATACCCATTTTGGGTACAGAAGTAGCACACCTGGGACCACCAGGGAAAAGGTAAGTAGGGGTGGGTTGTTCTCTTGGCATGGGACTAATTCAGAGAAAGGGAGGCAAAGTGGTGAAAATTAAGGCCAGGAAACAGAAAAAAAGGGATAATAAGGTTTAGAAGCGACAAGTGTGACTAGTGTTGTCACAACCTTGTGCTGGACCAAGAAAATAAACCAACCCCCTTTTCTGACTATACCTTAAGAGCTGGGACTGATTCCATGACCAGCTGGAAGAAGACGCTGTGCCTTATCCAAATGAAACACTCCCAAACACTTCTGCCGCTGGACTTTTTGCCCCCCAGAATAAGCTATTTTAATTGAGCTTTCTCAGAGGTAAAATGAAAATGGGTAAAAAATAAAATTATTTCTATTTTACCTGATAATGATTTTTGAACATTTTCCCACGTTTCACAGGCAGAAAATAATTTTAGCTTCTCAATCAGTAAAGACAGTTACAAACTATGCTGCAAAACAAACAAACAAACAAACAGCTTTAGGACAACAAATATAGGATCTGACATGAAAACAATCCTAAAATGAAACTCCAACATATTTTAAAAGATATGAATACTATTATGAAGCACTGAGTACAAATGTATATCAACTGCAACAGAGTGCTGACACAAAAGAATTAAGACCAAAATATTAATATTGACACTGTCTTAGAAAACATTCTCTTCCTTCATCAAGTATATAGAATGGCTGCAGTAGAGACCTCTCCGTCTAGAAATATTTGGCAGAGACTTCTGGGACAAGTTATCTTCCTTCACACTCAACATTCTTCTTTGAGGGTTATTAGTGTAAGACTCAAACCAAGCACTTCAGTTATTTGAGGGCTGCTAAAGTGACTTTTAAATTAAGAGATGTCTGCAGTTAGAGAATCAGAACAGTCAAAAGTGAAGAGACTGATACTGGAAGCCTCCCACATTCCCCTTTGATCGTGCTGAGTGTCTGCAGGCTCAGCTGAAGTCAACAGAAAGTGAAGAGACCCTGAACATAAAAGGGAGTTGTCAAACTCCAAAGACAGAATCAGTCACAAGAGACAACACACACCTTCACTGAAAACTGGAAGTGCTCCTCAGCTCACAGGAAAATCCTTTCACAAGACTGTGCCTCACTTTTATATGATATACTTTTTTTCTGTTCATTGCTCCAGTTCAGGCACAGATGACTAGGAATTAACAATTTTTTTTTTTTTAAATTACTGGTATTTTTTTTGAGACTGAAACTAGTTTCTTAACAGACAGAAACAATATGCTGACCAGGAGACTGTAAGTATAGCTTCTCTAATGCACAGTTTAGCTCCCACAATCAGAAAGTGACAAACTTCAAAGAAAATTTATAGAAACACATATGACTGCAAATGAACTAGAAATTCAGTGACAACATATATGAGTTCATAAAGAATGCACTCTTCTAAGGTATTAGAGGAGCATTCTATTTGAGTAAATGATAATTCATTTATGAAAATGTGATGAAATCTACTGATGTTTATCCACAATTATTTTAATCAGCAACAATTAAGTCTAAAAGTTGTCTGTAAATAAAAATGGAAAAACAATCAGATACTATAAATTTATCCCATTCTGTTTTCAGAAATATTAGTTTATTTTAAACATTTTGATTCTAAGGAAAATGAAATTTAGCAACCAGAGTATTTGTAACAGGCCCATCAAACCCCATAATTAGTATTTTGATTGTATTAAAGCAATACTGTCACTGCAAATCAAACACACCCATTCCATTACTCTGCATTTTAAACCAGTTTCTATACAATTTTTTCACTTGTTTAGTTGGCATAATTTGTTTGTTTGTTTTTTTTTTAAATTACTACATTAACAGTTATATGGAACTACTCAACTACGAACTAGACATTTTAGAAATACCTTTTAAAGAATGCACTTCTAAAGCAAGTTCTTTATTTCTTCCTTCTCTATATATATTCTCTTCATATACAGAGCAATTATTTCTGAAATCACTGTTCACTTTTCTGCCTGCAGCTGTCACTTTTCTAATCTTTGATATTATCTACAGCCTTTAAACAAGCCAGAACTACTCAAAATTGCATGACTCTGCTCTGAGTGAGAAGTAGTGGCACCATGAAACTAATCTCAGAGTCACCTACTGTTTTAATTCCCTTTCCCAGAGCAAAGTGTGAAGGACCTGTACTAAAACAGAGGCAGAAGCCAAGCCCTCCTTCAGGACATATTTACAAGTGTATCACTAACTCACATGGTGGGGCACTTGTCATTTTGGGACTATGGATTTTGCCATTGCCCATTTTTATTCATTATTAAGTGAAGGAGATGCAAAGGAACACGTTGTTTTTTTCCTTAAGGCAAAGCGCTTGCACTTATTTTTGCTTCAAAAGTCAGTTCCATGTTTGCCAGGCATCATGGACCTAGCACAGCCCTCACATACTCTGAAGTTCTGTTACGCCTTATTACATCTGAGGGAAAAATATTAGCACTAAACAAGTGTGAAAAATCCTGATTTAAGAGTCACTGTACAAAAAGTTTTATTCGAGACTGAAAAGAATAACTCACCTCTTTCAGGAACTAATACTAATATTCTGGTGAAAACTCTGTATAACTATATTTTATATTTTGCAGAGGCCAAGTTTCATCTTCATTACCATGCCATCTTTCAGGAAGGAACAGCTACTTTGCAAGTGGACATCTACAGCATTTCCAGACATTGCTGTAGTCAGATTTTCACTTAACACATAGAAACTAATACTTCATTTTCTTTACTGTTTTCTCATACAGTACAAGTGGCTTCCATAAGAGCCAGTCCATTACTGGCAAATCCCACAGCTTTTTGAAGGGAGATGCAAGTAGCTCTGGAAGCCATCTTGATATATTAACTTGGGTTCAACACGGTGCTAACATGCTTTCCCTCTCAGCAGTGCTTATTAGCTTTGGCTTGACATCACTCATTTATCTCCACGCTGCATTGTGTGGAAATAGTTCTCACTTGGCTCTGGGCACGGGAAGAACACACAAGCACTGGTAAAACTCCATGAAGGCACACACCTATATCATGCAAAAAAACTTGTGCTACTAATGAATCCTTAAGTTCAAGTAGAGGAAATATATGTCTGAATTGAAAAGCTCTCATTCAAACGCTATGCTAAAGATAGAAAAGATGCCAAATAATTAAAGACTTTCATACTGTATCACAATACAGAGAGAGATATATGGAGAGGGTAGAGATATATATGGAGAGGTAATGTCTAGGAAGTACATGGCAGAAAAGAGAAATACAAAACCCGTGGGATGATGAACATTTACTGAGTAGAAAGATCATACCATCACTAGAAATCTCCAAATTTCATACTGTCAAATAAAGTTCACTCTTACAATATGGCTTAAAATTTTTCACCCATGCAGTTGTGTTTTAAACTGATACACATATGGGCAAGCCAGGTTATTTGCTAATTTACTGAACAGATTTTACACAGAGTCAGAAAACTGATGACTGTTGTAGCTATCAAATTCATAACCAGATGGCTCTTCCTAACTTCAGTGAAAGGTAAACTAGACCCAAAGTTTGTAAGCATTTGTGTTTGGACAACTCATTCATACTACAAAGCTGATTACTGTAAACACTTCAGTGAAATGTCAGTTTGTTTTTCACAAAGGCAAAAATACTGCAAGTGACATTGCAATACATTTTTGCTCATATAACTTCTCAATTTCCATTAAAATGCTAAAAATAAAGACAGAAAAGTACCTTTGTTATTAACAGCGGTAGCTACAAAAAACATTACGTGAACAATGTATTTGTCATTTAATTACTGAGATACTGCTTTCAGTATGCATCAAGTACTATTGTTTTTAATTATAGTAACCTATGCTTAAAAGCAAAAGAGAGAACAGTCTGGAAATTTGGTAGTTGCAATATTTTTCCTCTTTTCATCTTTCCTCTTCCCAGTCTCTTCAGAAATTCTAAAAATCACAAGTACTTAAAATCTAGAAGGACTATTTGAGAAAAATCAAGAGCAACTTGAAATGCAAATCTTCAATTTTTTGCATAGTTGTCAAATAAATAGATATTTTATGACATCTTTATAGAATTCCATAAACTAGCAGTTCTCTAATTTTTCAGTCACAGATTTAACTTACCTTTTTATTGCCCTGAACCATGTCCAACTGGAAATACAGGCTTAAAGTGTCAGTCAATGACAAACAATCAAGAATGTAATTTATAGAGTTAAGCAACAATGAAGGATATTTACCTTTGAAGAATAGTTCCCTATCAGGATTTACCTTGTGATGTCTCGATTTGTGCAGTGACTTTGACCTTTAGTTTCACAGTGTTTCCTACATTGAAAATAAAGTAGCAGCAGTCCAAAATGCCCCTTATTATGTCCATTCACAAAAAAAAGCCACTTAGGACTCTGCAAAAATACCTCCACCCTATTACAACTTCTTATGTATATTTCACCTAGAATGTTTCACATTCAAGTGTTTCAATAATATTTGGTGTTTATGTACTACTGCAATTCCAACAACTGGTCCCTAGAAAGTTACAAGCAAAAGAGTATTTCACAAACAGCAAATGCAAACAGACCTTCATCCTTCCTCAAGCTAATTAATACTAAGCACTGTTCTAATTCCAGGAGAGACAAGGATGGACAGACTCACACAGATCTAAAACCCTTCATGGTCATGGTTAGTCCCTTGAGTTAAAAGGGACTATTTACATATGTATAGGAAGAGATGTTTCTGATCAATATCCCAGTGTTGAAAAAGCTGTGTTTATTTAATTTTTTCTATTCCGGAGTCAAAACTGTGAAGCAAAATAAAGTGAATTTCCACCTACTATTAATTTGCATTGAAAAATGACACGGGTACACTATTTTTGGCAGGGCACACGGGCTTAGACCCAAGACCGTTAATACATATAACTCACCATCACGGGCCCAAAGCCAGCGCTGATTTATGGGGCTGGGACACGCCGGGGAAAGCACTTCATCACCGATGAAGGGTTTTAGTATCTCCCGGACAAATGAATCCCACACATTGAATATTTAAAGCTGAGTCGGTAGCACCGCCATATATTTTCTCAAAACACAAGTTAGCATAATAAATGGGGGGGAAGACCATTAATAAGGTGTAGCAAGAGGCGCTCCTACGCGCGAAGCGGCACAGCCTTTACACGCAACAGAAAAAAAAAAAAAAGTAAATAAACCGAATTAAAAATCGAGGCTTTCGTTCTCACAGAAATTCGAGCGCAAAGCCGCTTTGGCAGTAAGTTAAGACCCGAGCGACCCGCATCCCCGCGGACCCGCCTCCCTGCGGCGCCACCGCGTCCCGGCCGCGTCCCGCCTCCTCCCGCCCCTCCTGCCGGGGCCGGGGCCGGGGCCGGGGGTGGCGGCCGGGGCTGTCCCGCATCGGGCCGGGGGTGGCGGGGAGCTGCGGCCCCGCCGGCTCTCACCTGGGCGAGGCCGTTGGACATGGCGGCGCGGCCCGGCCGGGCGCTCGGGGCCGGTACCTGCTCGGCTTCCAGCGCCGGCGGCTGCTCGGGGGGCGCGGGGGAGCCGCTCTGCGGGCACGGGCTGCGGTGCCCGCGGGTCCCTGCCCCGCACCGAGGGACGGACACCCGGCCAACGCCCGGTGTCACCCACGTGTCTCAAGAGCAAATGTTGCTGACATCTCAGCTCGTGAAATACGCTCGCCACTTACTCTTTCAGTCTTAATTCCACACCCCCGCACTCCCACCCCCGCAACCCTTCAGGAAGATGAAGGATGAGCTAGAGCAGCCACAACAAAGTCCTTGGTTTTTAGGGAATTAGAATGGCCTCGCGAGTCTGGCATTTTTCTCCGAGAAAAGGAAAGGAGAAGGACGGCCCCATTAGTTTAACACCACTGACAAGAACAAGCAAACACCTCCCGATGGCTTCAAAAACCGCTGGGAAGAAGGTTATGGGGGAACCAATTTGATCCTGGGTTTTATAATGAGATATTAGTCAAAGGAGATCTTCCCTTGAAGTGACTGCTTTTTTTGATCACAGCATTTCTTCATGAAACTCTGTAGCCTTTTCACAGAAAAGTAATGGAATTTTCTTCCTCGGAGTGTGTCTTAATGTTTCTACAAAGAGCAATTATTAAGACCCTTGTAACCCATCATGGTGTGATGAAATACATGAACTGAAAGGGCTGAGCCACCAGTGGGACCCTGCTGTGCTCAGCCCAACATCATACTGCTCACTCTCCTTGCTTTTCCCCCCGAAAGGTACGTCCTGGTTTTGCCAAGGAAAGGAATGAGTTAAATCAATTATAAGCTTTCTCATTTTACCTTGGGATTTTCAAAGAAAACACATCCAGTGGAGTTTTATCATACACTGGATTACACTGAGTAGAGTTCTTGGGTACTGGAGATAAGGAAAACAATAATACTAAAACAGAGCTACAGGTTGTTAAATAAAAACAGTTAATAGAACAAGGACAAAAGAGAGATGATGATAGCAAGAGAAAGGTTAAAAAGCTATTGTTGAATTCTGTAGCCAACAGAAACTACACAGTTCATTACATTTGGTTTAACCTGAAGTCATCTTGAAATTCATTGCACCCAAAACTGTGTCTAAAAAGCCTGAATCCTTTGTGACAGGAGTTAGGCTAAGGCCTGAGTGGTTTGGAAATTCCAGTTAAAAACTGAGACTCAGACTGAAGAGCCTAAAGTTATAAAGGAACATGAAGCAGCCAGCTGTGAGTATAATATATGTCAGCAGCTACCTGCCTGCTCGGGACAAAGCTGGGCTGCCCAAGTTCCCTTTGCCAGCTGCCACAGGAAACTGATTTTAGACATACTCTGAGGGGAGCTTTTTCCCCTGTTCCTTCCAGTTTTACAGAAAAAAAATCCATATCATGTGACTCAAAAATTGCAGGTAATATATTAGTAGCAAGGAACCTTGTGTCATTAAATTTGGTCATTCCACAGCCTGAGCACATCGTACTTCCAAGGTCTGTTTTGGAATTATGGCAATACGGGAAACACTGTAAAAATAATAATGAGATAATCAAGATGTTTGTTATAATGAATTCTTTAAGATTACATCTGTATATTGGCTGCTGTTGGTACCTAAGCTGATGGATTATGTACTTTTCTTTGGCTAAATATTTGGCTGCTCCGCAGTGAGTGTTCAGCAAGTGCTTCGGTAATAAGTTGGGAAAAACTATGAGAACTCACATACATTTACTTTCACCCCTTACATGTTACAATGTATTTCAGTGAAGAGATTTTTACTGTGCCTTGGACTAGGAAAATGGAACATATGGACATCCCTTCTTCTTGTAAATGCTCTAGGCATAAGGTGTGGTTAGGTCTCCTGTCTTAAATTAAAATACTGAGAAGTTAGTAGCGTCATGCTGGGAACTGAATTGATTTAACTTAGGAGAGTATTCAATGTGCACTAGATATCTGATGTGTGATATTAAACCCAGTCATTTTTAAAGGACTCCCACTGACATAGTTTGGGTTTGTATCCATAGGAGTAGTTCTGTAATTTCCTTCATCTTTTCCTGACTTTGCCTCTTCTCATGCCATTGCTCACACTTGGAGCAGCCTGCCAGTTGATATATGGCAAGTGGCCTCCCTTCTCTCTGTGTAAAGCTCCATTTCAGCTCTAATGACCATTTACCAATCTGTTCTGTGCCTTATTGTTCTGAATCAGTTTAGTTTGTGCTTTTTTAGACTGACGGTTCGTGTAGTCTGGAGATCTCTTGTCTTTCTACTTCACATTGTATTTTGTAAAATGCCATGTTGTATCTTGAGATCAATATAAATTATAAATACTAGTTAAGAGGATACATCCAGGCATCCCATGAATTGTTTTGTAGTCCCTTCTTCCAATTCTTGCCGTGCAGGGAAGGGAGACACAATGTTGTTGCTGCCTGCTTAGTCTTCACTTGGTAACAGCTGCCATGGAGCTGAGGCATCGCCCCAGTGCCAGGCCAACCTCCATATCCTTTGCACATTACTCCTCAGCCTTCCTAAGTTTGTTTGCCAAGATTTCATCATGTGGAGTAATTTAACTGCCTGGCAACCATTGTATCCATTCCTGTTTGTGGATGTCTGAACAATTTCCAGCAGAATGCTTCCTCCTTCAGCCATGCACACTCTGAATTTTGTCTCATTTTCCTTTGTACCTTGGGCTTCTGATATAAATACTGTTGAAATAAATAAAATAGTGGAAGTCATTAGTTATCCTGACTGTCTCTTTGATATCCTAGAACAAAATAATTTCTGTGAGAGATGCGTATAATCTCTTCACCAGCTTAAGGCTTTTCTTTTAGAAGGATGGAATAGTACCTTTGATTCAGAAAACACAGCAATTTGGAGAAGGCGGTTTTTGGGTAAATATGCTAAACTTGAGAATAGGCTCACAATCTGTTTTCCTAAACTCCATCAACAGAGATTCTGTAAGGATCCTTATTTGAGGATTGTAGATAGTTATGACAAAACACAGTTGGGCCACTTTCTGTGGGGTGCACTTCCAAGATCAGAGTTTCACTAAGTTTCCTTTCACTGATATGCAGTCCTGATAAAAAGGGGCACCAGGGAGGGCTGTGGTCAAAGGGACTGTCAAGGGGATGGACACAGCTGCAGCAGGGATGGGAAAGCTGTGGGGACATTCCTTCTGCATCTGTCTGTTCTTTACACCACACTGGACAGTGGAGAGCTGAGAGCAAAGACAACCTTCTATCACCAGACTAATTCTGTTCACAGAGCATGAAAAAAAATCATAATCTTTCTGTAAAATAAATGTATTGCACCATTCCAGAAAGCATTGAGTCCTCAGAGAGTAATACTCAAAACTGGAATAATGGCTGCTTATGTCTTGTCAGGCTTTACAGGAATCCACCCATGTGACCAGTTGGCCACATTTCAGTTCACAGCAGGCATTTAAACCCTTGCAATCATGAAGATAAGTATTTAATGAAGATGCCTAACTAGTTATCCAGCATTCATGGATGTAGAAAGACAACCAGCACAGAGCTAAAAAGAGTGTTAATTTGTTCCTCTTTTTTTGCTTCGTTTGGTTTAATTTGGGGTGACTGGTATTTGTTTACAGATAAATGTGGTAGCACCTGAAGAAAGGCAGTAAATAACTGAAAGACCCATCAGCCTGATGCAGTACATGTGTTAATGGCCTTTTCCCCTTCAGAGTAGTTCACTGAAGATGTGTAATAATAAGGAAAGTGTACAGGAAAAGTGAAAACCTGCCATGGTGTTCTATAGTATGGAAGCAACCTGTGCTTAAGTTTGGCAAGTTATGTTAAACTGAAAAATGTTCTCTTTTCACCTGCCATTGTGCTTTACAGACATTACAGTCTTCAAACACCCCAAACTATAGCAATCTATTGGTTGTTTAATTTCAGCTTTGCAGTGTAGAGGGAGATTTTGTCTAATGTCTTTTATAGTTTGTTCATGCTTTTTTGATTCAGAGAATTTTTGAAGAGGATTAAAGAAAAACAGCCTCTGGATGACTGGTGGGAACTTTAAATAGCATAACCACTCTTCTCTGTCCAGTAAATCCATTAAATGATAAACTATTGATTTTTATAACACAATTAAGGTGCCAATGATTTCTTAAGAAATCATTCTACATTTTTTATATTATGCACTCAGCACATTATCTGTTGTAAATTGGATGATAGTGTTCTCAGTCTGGAACAAAACCATCTTCAATCTATCCTCAGAATGAAACCACCTCCACAGTAATCTCAGTGCTGCAGAGGGTTTTGCCTCTGAAATGATCTGATGGTCTTCATCAGTTTGATTGTATCGTGTATATATATATATGTATATATAAAAATTTTAACCAATGTAACTTACTAGTATTGGGACATTCTTAAGGCAGGTAGTTTATTGTGCCTCAAAAGTTTTAGTCACTTGCACAGACAAGAGTAAAAAAATTGAAATTTCACAAGCAGCCTCATGATTTGGGGTTAAAATGGATGGCTGGCTGGACTCACAGAGGAATTTCCTCATCTCTCCATCAGGCAGTTTGTACAGTGAAGGAGAATGCCAGGGAGTATTTCCTTTGAAGCAGCATGAAGTATTAGAAAGCAAGATATTGGTTGCGATGGGTCAAACCAGACTCTTCCATTCTGACATTTCCTGTGTTCTTTTGTGCTGAGACAGGATGAACAGAGCCTTTATTTGTTCTGATAACTGTAGGTTTTTTTTCCTTTTCTTTCCACTTCTGATTTTATTTTTACTGACAAGATAGGAAAAGAAGTCAATATATAGTTTGATGTTGCTCATCCAACTTGTCAGACTTTTGTTTAGTGTTTTGATACTGTTTTTTTCATTCAATTATTGTTCACATTCGTAGGGTTTAAAGTTTCTCATAGTATGCACTGCATATAAATGCCTCTGTTGTGATATCTTTTAAATTAATCTTTTTTAATTAACTTTTTTTTTTCAGAAATACAACTATTTTCAAATAAAACTCTTTGCACATTTGGAATACAAATAAACCTACAACCCCAAATACAAATTTAGAGAAACAAAGAGCATCTGCAGTTTTCAGTTATTTCCTTTGGGCTGAGGCACTGGATACCATGCAGCACTTTCCATTTTGGCTCCTATGAAATTGTTCTGTGAAAAAAAGTCTTCACAAAGACAGATTTCATGCAGATTTGTGCCCTGAATTCCTCCTGTCTGATGACATCAACTTCCTCTGTTTCTTGAGACTCCCTTAAAACAACAACCTCTCTTGTCTTTCCTTTTTCTTCTATAATATTTTCACATTTCTACGTGCCTTGTCAGTTTTCCTGTATTTCGACCAGTTTCTGTTTTCCTAAAACTCTTCTTCCTGCAATGCAGAGCTCCCAGGTGTCCAAAGTCTTCTATGTGCTTTTTTCTGCTCAGCAGCCAGAAAAGAAAGTACGTGCTCTGTTGTGTCCAACAGTAGCTGTGCTGAGTGGATGGCCAGTGAGTGAATGTCAGCCCCGCTGCTGCCAAAGAAAATGAATAGTGACTTAATTTCTTCCCACCTTTCACTAATGGCAGCATCAATAACATCTGTTCTCCACCCTGGTGTTGATTTTCATAAAACTTTCAGGAGCTTAATATCTTAGGATATTCCATAAGAAGTAAAGCTAAAAAATGTCACCAATTTTGAGAGGAAGATTTGGAGTCCCTGACCTAATGTCTTGCATTTCTATGTAATATGGTGCATTCTGGAAGTTGACTGTCTTTTGTTCATAACTTTGATTCGAAATATAAATCAATACTTGCTGTGTTATGACTGAGTAATCGGTGTCCAAAACCCCAACATTGGTAAGGTTAAAGCTGTGTTCTCCTTTCAGACACAGTCAGCTCTATTTTTTGTTGAAAGCAGAGCGGAAAGGACAGGGGCCGTTTTGTAGATAATTTCTTACTAGATTTGCTTTAAACAAATTAAACCAAATGTTTCTATATATTTCTGAATGGGAGCTTAAAAATTCTTCTGTCACAAGGGGAGCATGAACAAACCTTAACCTACCAAAATGAATGTGACATGCCTTTTATACACTTACACGCTCACTTGCAGAGACTTTGTCGTAGGCAGTGGGACATAAATACATAGCTCCCTTCCAAAGCATGAATTCTGTATGACTTTAACTGCTTCCTCTTAGAGGATTAAACCATTATAACTTGAGTTACTCCAAATTTGATCTTAAATTAAAGAATTAAGTACTGGGCTTACATGTGGAGGAGCAGCCACCCTCACAGAGGATAGTTTGTGGAGAGGTACATTTATTTATAAGTTTGCATTGCTAAGGTGAAAGCTCACGATGCTTTGAGCATGTGTGCACTGATTATCTGAGCTTTCACAGAACTCTGCTAGTAGTTTGTATGCTTTCATCATTAGATCTTAGGGATAAAGCCAAACATGAAGTAACTGTAGACTTTAGGGCTTTAGGGAATTTCTAAAATAGGAAAAGTTTTTCAGTCTCTTCAACTTGTGCTGTGTTACCCCTGGCTTGTGTAGAAGTTTGGGGTCCACACCAGAGTGATTTTAGAGATGGAGCCTCTTCTCAGCTCTGGAGGCTGTGTCATAGAGCAGAAGAATTTGAGATGCCAATCACTGTATACACTACATTTTATTATCACCTTCTTTCTCTGTATTTCCATTTTTTTTCCTAAGAAGATGTAGCCCAGAGACCTAGGACAAATCAAACTGGCACAGTGCAGGAGTCCTGCACACCAGTGCCATGATGATGACGTGAAACTCTGTGCTTATTGGCTCAGTTCTTTGTGATTGTCATTATGAACCGAGGAAAAGAGGTCACATTTTCACCTTGCCCGTTTCCCGACTGAACTTTCTGTTTGTTTCGGAGCCTAATGCTAAAGGTGCAATTTTCTACCACAGGATACTATGGTAGAATATGCTACACCTCGATACAGCAAGACTCTAAAGACAGGGAAGACTGGCAGTTTCTGTGCCCCTGAGTAGCTGCTGAGGTAAATAGGAACACTCAGGTCCAAGTGATGATGGAATTTGGTTTAGCCCAGCAGCGGCAAACACTGGCACCAATGTCACATTTGCCACTAATAGAAGTTTGGATTATGAGCAATGAAGGTGAACTGTGCTGGATAAAATATACAGCACCTGGCATTTTTGCAAACAGTCTTTCAGCAACTTGTCCTTTTGGCCACTGCTCAGCACTGATTTGATGGAATACATTGAGGATAAATCCATGGGGACATCGTTGATAAGATAACTCATTTTCTATATAGCAAAATGCAATTGGATTCCTCTAGCTGGACTGTAGCTGTGTATGTGATTTGGCATCTCCTAGGGAAATTAGAGATAATGCTCATCAGAAAGAAAGTTGTAAAGCAAGTAAAGATCTGAGAACTGCAGGAAACACTGGAAAATTTTAGTTGAAGGTGTAGTATACAGTACAATTTTTAAGGACTGGTCTTCTGACTAATTTTTTTTTTTTGTATTTTTATCCATATCATTATCCCAAAAAGGAGATGTGTATGTGTGAAATATACAGATGAAAGAACTCTGAATAGGAGCAGCCTGTCCTATAGGAAGAACTGGATGAACTTAGGGCTTGAAGTAGTGGAATCAGATGAAATTCACTGCTGTGTGGTGCAAGGTCAGGCATTTGGAGACTAATAAGTTGCAAGCTCGTGTATGGGAAATGACTGAGGAAGCAAAAGAAGTGCTGAAACTAAAGAGCAGTGTTGGCAAAAGGACAAATGAGCATAAAGCAATCATGAATACAATTAAATTTGGAAACTAGAAGGACATTTTTAGTTGTTGATGAAGTAAAATTCTGGAACAGCTGTCCCATGAGAGGTGTGGGGGCAAAACTAATTCTAGTGCCTCCTACTGCAAAGCAATGTAAAGGGGTTATTATGACATGGTGGTTTGAATGATGAACAGATTAAAATCCAAGAAGTTCTGTCTCTTTTCTTAAGAGCAAATTTGAATTATCTTTTTTTTTTTTTGCATATTTTTTCTCTTCTTGGGATTAAGACCCCAAGACCTTATCTTGGACAGATATAAAAAAAAGGGGAAAGTATTACACCATACAATAATCTTTTTTATTAAAAAGATTTTTATTAAAGATACCTGGTAAATTATTTTTACATGAAATTGAGAAAAGCCATATCAGGACCATAATTAATCAGGATCCAAGTAAACACATGGTTTGGGAATGGTCCTCTCAGTTCCCCATAGTTCAGCCCTCCATCTCTATTAACTCACAACTGCACTTTAAAGCAGCCTTTCAGCCACTTTCCCCCACCTCCCTTTTCTGCTAGGGTAAGAAAAGGCAAGGACCTGCATCCTGGCCCCTGTGGGTACCTCTGTGGCAGAGGCTCTCTGCCCATTAAAGCACTAAAGCAATTGCACACATTTACTGCAGAGTTTATCAGTGACATGGACTGTGGGATCAAGTGCCCCCACAGTAAGTCTGTGGACAACACAAAGCTGAACGGTTCAGCTGACACAACAGGAGGACAGGATGCCATCCAGAGGGACCTGGATAAGCTTTAGAAGTGGGCCCATGAGCACCTAATGAGGTTCAGCAAGTCCAGGTGTTCAAGGCCAGCTTGGATGGTGACCTGTGCAATATGACTAGTGGAATATGGCCCTGCCCATGGCAGAGGGTGTGGAACTAGATGATTTTTAAGGTCCCTTCCAACCCAAACCATTTGATGATTCTGTAATACCAGTCCTGCTTAGTTCTCAAACCTTACATGTAGCTTCTACTGTTAATTCTTTATTTAATATAAGTAAAAGCAACTAAACAACATTTTTTGCAAAGGCATTATGACACCTGCAGTGACAAGTTTGTGGGACATATGTTTGCACTGAGGAGAAGTTGGACATTTGAGAGTAATTGATTAATGGGCTCACAGTGTTTCTTGTAGTTGTGCCACCACTGCAAAATGAGAGTGAAGGAACAAAAAATGCTTTGCATCTGTCAAGGCCAGCATGCCAACGTGTGGAGATCACAGCAGGGAGAAGAGGACCAGCCACTACAAAATGCTTCTTTGCTCTTGTATCTTTTTAAAAGATTCTTTTTGTGTTTCAGACCCGTGCAAAGAGCCAGATCCTCCTTTGTGGCTGTGTGTGAAGGTGACATAAAGGCCGTCTTTTGTGCCACAAGAGTCCTGAAGCCATCCAACTTCTGCTGCAATTCCTAGGGAAAGCTCACCTCCCATCATTTCTCTGCCAGTGTCTATAGAGGCTGTGCTGACAGCTTGGGACTGCAGCACATTCGGGGTGCTTTGGAAATTTCCTGCTTCTTTCCAGTGATGGGCTAATGGGCTTTAGGGCTGCTTGAAGTCATTAGAATAGTGAATGGCAGCTGGTGAGTAAAGTGGGATCAGGCTCCACGGGAGAGGAGGGTTTTTCTGGATATAGCCTTAGGTGATTGAGAGGAGAATAAGGCCTCTGCCTCCTGTGGCTTCTGTGCAAGGTGCTGCAAATCCTGTCAGCATTTTCCCCTGAGGATGAGTAGAAATGCTTTGGGGAAATACTCTGGGAGTCAGTCAATAAAGTCAATTGCCTTTCAGGCCATATTTTGAATGGTTATATGGAGCCATTGGCGCTGAGCTGAAATGTGACAGCGATCTCTGTAAAGAGCTACAGAAATGAGGCATTTTGCACTCGCTTTTCCTGGTTTTCCTGCTGTGCTCTCTATCACTGGCACTCCAGCCATGGCAGATGCAAGGCATTTTTGTTCCCTCATTTTCAGTCTGTGACTGTGATATCCACTACATCAGGCACTGAGCACCTGTAACACACACTCCCTCAAATCCACTCAGTTCTTTTTTTTCTAGTAAATGTGTTGTACAGATTTTGGCTCATTTGCTACTCTGGGTCTGATTGTTTCTCACTACAGCTTTTCCAGATTCAGCCCTGATGAAGTTGTCACTGAGGAGCTAACAGGGCCCACAGGACAAGACACGTTCTCCTTTGAGGTTGGTCCCAAAGCCCAGCTCCAACTCTACTTCCAGCTTCACAACTCTTAGGTTTTGGGTGCTGATCATTCACTCCCATTGTCAGAGGGCGGGACTTGACATTAATAGCAAGATCTTGAGGTGACCTTAATGGTATTGCGAGGACTAGAGTAGTTATACAAATCTAACTAAATAATTAAAAAGACTTGGAGGGGTTGGGGTGACGTGAAGGTGGCAGCAAATAACTTAAAAATAGATGAGAGATGACTAATCTGCCAGAAGAAGTATTTGAATATCTGGGATGAAGTTCTGCAAAAGCTGAGAAGGAAAGGTTGTAATGCTGAATAACCATAGTCAACAAGTGGAATTCAGCAAGGATCTTAATTTTTGACACTTTTTACGAAACAGTAGCATTCTGTAGCAACAGCAGTCCCTAGGATATGTAATCAATTTATTTTTTATGTTTAAAATTTAATTTTTTAAACACATAATACTTCACAATGCAAAAATAAGTATTTCAGGTACAGAGCAATCATTAAAATAACAGATAATTGGATGGAAATTCCTATAATGATGTATTGCAAATGCACGGGACTGATTCAAATAAATATGTTTGGCATGTGGTATCAATGTTACTCAAATTTCTTTCTGCCAGGGGCGCACAACCCCATAGTCCCCAGCCTATGTGACACTAAAGAACGCACAGTGCACTACTTCTGGAAAAGAAGCCAAGGATCTAAGCTGGCAGCAAACACCCTTGAAACTGTCAATGTAGGTGAAGTCTGTGAAACTTGAGAAGAGTGTAACGTGGATATTGCTGCTCCTGCTGCTGCTCTGTATCTGTCTAAGAGAGTCCTCTCCTCCCAGTTCTGCAATCTGCCCATGATGACTCCATCATAGATCTGTAACCTCCCCGATGTGCAGGGGAAGGATCCTTTGCCCTTCCCACTCTGGGCTGCAACAAAGACCTCAAAGTAAATGGGAATTTGTGAGGGTCTGCCTATGTTATTTCTGACAAGGTCCTGATTTCCTCACTGTGTTTCCCAAATTCTGCTCTCAGCAACACTTTCAAGCTACATCATTGTTTCAGTACATGCCCCCACTATTCTCCAAGAGCTAGTGCCATAATTAAATTCACTGTATGTAGCTGCTTGTCTTAGAGAGTCTGAAGCTAATTTGCTTCCCATTCATACGTGATAATGATTTTGTTGGCTGTTCTTAAAAAAAAAAAAGAAAAAAAAATCATCTTATTTTCTAAGAATTATTTCTGTATTTGAATTTTACCTTGCAAAGGTGACAGGCAGATGCAGTGAAAATTTTGTACTTAAAAAACCCCCCTACATAGTCCACCTTTCTAGGACTGTTGATATCACTTGTTTTGCAGATGTATGCTGGTGATTTACAGATGCCTTCGTTTTCACGGCTGCTACATCTGACTGGGTATCAGTCCATGAATTATACATTTTATGTAGTGGCGATGTATTAATTTCACACTAGAATCCGTAAAGATATTAAATTTACAGATAAAGCATAATTTCTCACACTTCCAGAAATAAACATTAATTCTTTTCACTTCAGAAAGAATCTGAAAGGACTTGTTACATTTCATAAGAAGAAATATAAATCTGGCACCTATTTTGAAGACGTGGTCTATTAACATACCAGTAAAGTATTACAATTTTTTCCATGATTTTGTATATTAATGTAGAACTCTGCAATGTGAAGTTTTTCTCTACAGAAACATGGGATGTATTTACTTAAAGAAACTGTATCCCAGAGCTTTCCACTGCTTCTCATCATCCCTTTCAATTGGATTCTTCCAAGTGAAAAATATTTGGGTAACTGTAAATTCTGATATTTTATCATTTGTCTCAAGTTGAGGATGAACTGTAATTCATCTTGTTTGATGAGAAGTTTTATGAGAAGGATGCATTTACGTAAGTATACCATTGCCATCGTACTACACCCCACTGATGCCGAGGAGCTGAAGTAACAAAAGTGATGCACATATTAAGCAGCATCTCATGATAACACATGGCAAGTTTCTGACACTTGAATCATTCCCTATAAGCCACTCATCATATAATCTGAGCGTAGGACTGAGTGCTGGTCAGATGGCTTCCCCAGTGCTCTGCATCTTTAAAACCTTGAGATGTTGATTTCCATTTTTAGGCAGCTCTGCTCTCCTGTGTAAGAAGTAGCACTGCATTGCCACGTTTAGCTAGTGTGGCTAATCAGCTATTAACAAGAGTGATTTTAAGCTATTTTGGTAAGTAAAAGCTTTGAGTTTGATTTATATTAATTTTGTGGGACATAAAATTCCCAGTGTGTTCTCTCTGAACAGTTCCCAGAAGTCTGTGAATCCCCACCTTAATTGCAAATCTTAAAATATTATTCATTTAAGTACAAATTGAAAGAATCCAAATGTTCAGAAAGGACATGTTTGTTTGCTATTTATCACTTTCTAGTTTCAACAATCCCTTTAGGGATCCGAACAGCAGTGATACCTTTTGATTTAAGTGATCTGTGATGCTCTGTGAATATTCAGTAAAGGATTCCTAAAGTGGGCAATTTGCAATGACTGAGACAAGAGATTGATTTTCTTTTTTTTCCTTTTCTTTTTTTTTTTTTTTTTTTCCTAAACTTGTGACTAAGTAATCAGGATTATTTTTTGAAAGAGAAGAGTTCATGCTCATGGCCAAAATTATTTGTAAAAATATCTCTCTTGCAAACAGGTGAATTCACCTCTGTCCTTACTGGTTGTGATACTCCGTTGCAGCCATCATATCTTTGCTACAGTGGGCAGTGTGTGCTTCTTTGCATGGTAGACTAAGCCCATTAGACCTTTATACTTTTTCTTTGGCTGATTTACCCAGCAAATTTCATTATCAAGTATACATTGCAGTAATACCTCCTAGAAACTATTACCTCCTTGTCACTTGTTGACACATTTATAAGTACATAAAGACCTTTCAGTAAGTCAGAATCTTTTCAGGGAAATGGTATTCACTTAATGTGATGGTTATAGGAGCACGGAGATAGAGAGCTCCATGTATTAATCAGTTCATTGCTGCTGTTGCTTCAAAAATAATTAATCTGTCAGATGAATGTTTTCTACTCATGTAATCAAATGCTCCTTTTTTTTTGCTGAGGGATCTGTCGCTGATATAAACATAGATATCATTTTCTACAGTACTTGACGAGGAAACCTTCATTCTTTTCACATACTTGTGATATATCTCATATTAGATATTTTCACTTGCTTTTTTTGTTTAAGGAAATACTGGTTAAGGAAATTGGTTTAAGGAAGTACTTTGATTAAGAAATACTTCTTAAACTTCCTTTCTCTCAGCAAAATCTTTAAGACAAAGGGCTGTTCTACCTCTACCTCTTACAGAGATTTTGCAGTTTATGCAGAAAACCATTTCAAGTACATAACAAGTTTCTTGGTCTTGTTGATTTTAGTGTAATATGTGTCTTTCCTGCACCAGTAAAGCTGGATTTCCAGAAGCACTAATGGTGATTCTATACTTAGGGTCTGCATATGAGTTTAAATGAAGCATTCAGCCTTTATCTTACACAGAAAATGCAGTAAATCTTCAATTGTGATAATTTATCTGGATAACCATTAAAACAAATCCATCATTATTTTAGGAACTAATATGAAATGAAAATGGACTTTGAATAAAATAAGTGCCTTTTTTCTTTCTTTTTTTTTTTTTGCCTGACAAAATACTCTGAACTACAAGATGCATAAACTTAGTGAACTTTTACTTCTGATACATTTAAATTCTTGTTTACAATAAATTAGGATTTTCCACATTACTCCTTGTACTTGTTAAAGTTTAAAGAGGTTGAGGATATTATTCTGCAATACCCTCTTCTATAAAGAAGCTCCCTCTTTCCTCGTGGCTGCTGACTTACTGCTCTTGCTGGTATGAAAGTAGGAGGTGACCCTGAGCTGATGTTTTGGAGAAGGAAAGGTCTACATGAAGAGTGATAACTGGGAGGATGGGTGAAGAAGGCATGGTAGTCCCTTAAATATTAGGGAAAAAAAAATCCAGATAAAAATAGTTTGTCTTTTGTAGACATGTGATGTGGAGACTCTGGTGTAGAGCTGAAAGAGGACTCACCAATCTGTTAATTAAATAGGTATTAAACACAAGACAGGACAAAACAGATATTTCTTCTCATGCTTTGGAGTTTCTAATGACACAGAGATACAGTGATCTGCTGAAGGTCTCTGTCACAGTAATAAAAACAAACATTAGTCCCTGTCAAAAAAGGTAGTGGCTGAGTGAAGACATGCACGTATATAAGTAGGTTAATGAAAATTATTTCTGCTGTTAAGAATTTCCATTTTCACTTGGAGGCAATTAACAATTGGATATTTTGTAAACCATATATGTTTAAGCTTGTGTAAATAAAAAAAATCACTTCCATAAAATGAAACAAAAATAAATTTTTTTTACATCAAATTTTCTCTGATCATATACTTTTAAAACACCCATGACCTACAGCAGATTTAATATTCAAAACTATTTTGAAAGTTTCTAATATTCACTGACATCAATTATTCTATCACTATTCTGTGTAAAATAAATGTTAGGGTTTTAATTTAATTTCTATTAATAACACTTATTTTACTTGCATAAACGTCTATATTAAAGTGATTCATGAGTCCATGTCGGGATGAGTAGGTTTTTGTTGGATTAAGTTAAAAAAGGCTATAGAATTAATTTCATTTGAGTCAGGTCATGGCACTTGCATCATAAAGCTGCTTAAGAAAACTAATTGCTGAGTGATACATAGGTGAAACTATGAACAGCTTTGAGGAAAATAGTGTCCTGGAAATCTCACTGAAGGTCCAAAGTATTTAGAGAAGACAAGCCCTGTGAAAGGACAGTGCCCTTTATGGTGGGCAAAGCTTTGCTCACATTTTAGGCTCACATTTTAACATTCCCCCAGCTCAGGAATGCTACTGCACACAGTGCACGTGCACTTCTCTGTGGGCCTTCCATTCTTCTGTGCTTAAAGCACTGTCCTCTGGGTGGTTCTTGCCTCAACACATCTTGACTTTGATACGTGACAGCTGTTTTATGTAGCTAAAAATGTAGTTCCAGACATCTTTTATTCAACTGGCTTGGCTTGCCAGCCTGTTTTCCCTTCCTGAGGATTTAAGGGGATTTTTAGCTTTTGAGGGGAAGAGGAGGAAGTCTGACATAACTGGCAGCTCTGCTGGCTGTGTATTATAGTCATGGTAATCACGTATGTCTGTGCCAGCCTTCCCTGGCATCGCCTCTGTTTGGTCACCAAATTCTCATGGCTGTTTGTTGTCACTTAGCCAAACAGAACTTTGAGAAATTATGAAAATGAAGAATGCAGATGCTTCGTATAATTCAGGATCAAGTCTTTCTTCCATGGTTGTCAATGGGAAATTTGCTACTGAAAGGAATCTAGATGATCCTGTACTCTGGAAATGTTGAGATTTAATGAGAAGTATTTTTATAATTTACTGAGTAAAAAATTGCATCCCATTGCAAAGCCTTAGTAGTAGTAGTAAATGAAAGTGGTGGAAAGTGTGTTTTGGAATATTTCTCCACATCCTCACACTTCTTTAGACTACGTGAGACAAAAATATCTATTTTACAGAATCAGAATTTAATAGAAGAAAGCCAGGACATTCAGTCCTGCTTTAGAAATTAGCAATTCTAGAATGTCTTACTCCCTTAAATTGTCCTCTTAGCAGGGCATGCTTTCCCTTGTCCTTTTTGCTGTCACCAAAGCACACACCCCCACAGTCCCATATTTAAAAATAGTGGATGGCATAAAATATGTAAAGGATTGTTTCTTTCTGTCAGTCATTGTTTTTGCAGGTTGCATGGCCTGCAATGGTTTGCAAAACAGCTTTGTGATTTGTCTCCTAAAATTCTGCTCTTTGAACAACTCAGCATAGAATCTCCATTTTCTTAAGTGTGTGATCATTTGCAGATTGCTTTAGGAGCAGTCTTCCTGCCTGCTCCGTTGCCTCCCAGCTGATCCTCAAGATGTTCCAAACCTTTCTCTCTGAAAGATGGAAAGCTGAACCGACTGCAAGGAGGTGCAGTAGGAAGTCACAGCACATCTTGCCGGGGCAGGGCAATTCTCATGGCAAAAGTTTTGCATGTTGGATAATTGACACATGGTACAGCTGCAGAGCTGTGGGGTCTGCCTGGCTGTCATGGAGAAGAAGAGCAGAGCAGCTGATGCCTCTAGAGCTTTATTCAAACTGTCCACATGTGCTGACAGGTAACAGTGACATATGCTTTTTTTGCTGTCAAAACTCAAGCTTAGCTCTACGATCATAATGCTAAAAAATACGTATTATACATTCAGATTCTGGGTGCCAATTCTGTGATCCAGTGTGACGAATGCGAGGTGAAGATCAATAAGAGTTTGACTTTTGTTTACTATCGTTTCTACAGGAGAAAATGATTTATTTAAATGTCAGAAACTCAAATTCTGCCTCCACAGATAATGTACACATTCTTTAGAGATGAAAAATGGAACCAAACTACATGTCCTCTTTGCTCTACTAGAAATTGATGAAATAAAATTACAAAATAACCCTCATCACCAGCATAGAAATTATTAATAACTGGTTAGGCCATGAGCAGAGATGTGATTGGATGGCAAAGAATTAAGATTTTGTTCTCAGGCTCTAGAGTTAACATTAATTCATTAGGGGTGCATATTTTTACTGAAATTTGGGAGTTCTAACACTGCTAAAAATTTAAGTAGTTTTTTACTCATTACTACTGTAATTTTAATATACTTTCATTAATTGAATTGCTAAATGCAATGGTACTAGTTCCTCATGACACCTGTTCTGCAGAAACTGAAATTAAAGTTAACATCAGAAAAGTGTGAGTAGGTTTAATTCTTATTAAAGTGCCAGCCATGGAAATAGGGATGGACAGGGGTTGTAATAATAGGGTGTAGAGCTGTAAATAAAGGACAGTAACACAAGATGACATTTTTAGCTGCTGTGGGGAAGCAAATGGCTGAAGGCTTAAAAAAAGAGCATTAAGTTGTTCCTTGCAGAGCCCAAACCACAGTGCAGGGAGCCCATCTGCCAGCCAGACCTCAGTGCTTGTTCCACCAGGCAGCTGCTGGCACTCTCAAGGAGCAAAGACAACCTACTGCACTGACACTTTTTTCTGTCTTTTTCTACTCACAAGTTTTGTGGTTTCCATGCAGAGACAAAAAAAATTTTGTTACATTTTCTCTAATTTATTACCGGGGTAGACTTCTAGAGCCTTTCCATGCCTGATGGTAGCCGTAATCAGGAGACTTTGCAGCAGGACAGGCTGCACCCAACTAAAAGTTCTAGTACAGATTTTTTTGATAATAATGTTTTTTGTGAATATAAATGCCAATGAATTTATAGTAATGCAACTACCGTTAATATTGTGTGGTACTCCTTGAACTCAAAGTGCCTCACAAAGGAGGTTAAACATTGTCTTAACAGGGGACCAAGGGGGTGCCAAAGGAAATTCCAGCCGGATCTCAGGTAGAACCAAATCTCCTTCATTTTTCCTGTGAAATTAAAATGGACCACTCTGTCCAGCAAAATCCAGATCCAGGAACTGCAGCCACAGTTGAAAAGAGAAGTGCTGCCCTTTTTGGTGACTAATTTTGCAAGTTCAAAGAATTAAGTCAACAGCACCATCACAAAAAAGGGTTACCTGAACAGAATGGATTCAACAAAGTTGCTGGCATGTGCTTCATTGCTGCAAAGGAACCATTCCCATGAATATATCATGAATAAACTCGTCTCAGACATATCTATGTACTGTGCAGAGAAGCAGAGTCTCTATGTTAATGTTAATTACACTGTTAATGGACAGGAAGAGGGAAATTTGCTGCCTGTTTGCAGTTGAGGTTTTAGAGGGAATGCCAGTAGGGGGCACTTGCCCCAGCCTTTTGTGTGCATTTGCTGCACTTTCTTGGGCAAACAGGCTTCCTCTTTCCATGCTAAATATGATCTGTTAAAGAGGCAGTAAGGCATTTACATGACTTCATTATTAGTGTTTTTGTGAGTATAGAACAACACGTTGCAAGAAACCAGCATTTATTCTTACCACTGCATTTGGAAAAGTATCTGAATATTCATTGAGCTGGAGTAGAATTTCTCCAGCTGACAAATTTGGCTCTAAAACAACATCACGACTTACAATGTGGTAGGCAAAACAGTTCTGTACACCTTCATTCTAGTGGAAAACTTGTTCTGGATGTAACAGACTTTCAGAATTGGCACAGTTGTTCAAAACTCTCACAAGAAAAGTGAACAGTCACACAGGCAGATGTTTAGGGCTATATGTAGGAATGGTGAAAAAGAGGATTGCTGTGGCAAGGACCGAGCATCATGACCCCACGCTTAGACAGTGAGGATATAAAAGACCAGGGGTTCCTTTGTTCGTCCCTCTTTGGAGGCACCGAACTTGAGCTGTTGTTTTGTTATTCCACCAATTTTAAGGATTGTCTGAGACTGCTGTGGGAAACCTTGTCTGGCTGTGTGAGTGTGGTGTGCGTAGCTGCAAAGGGGGCCTTGGTTCCAGCTTAGGTGGTTTGAATGTGACTGCCAGAGTGGCTCCTGGATGGTCAGACAGGAAAGTTTCCTTTACAGTGGTTCTGTCAGTCAGAAGCATATATTGATTCAAGCCTTTCCAGTGCTCAGCAATCTACCTGCCAGTCTCTCATAGACAAAGCTGTAGATGTATATAAGAGAACTTGAACTTAGTTCTTGAGACGTGGCTCTGATGATTTTTAATTTCATGCCTGATACACAGAGCAAAAAGCAAACTGTTTTGGCTGAAAATCACTTGTCTGCTCTCTATGCAAGGTCAAAGAGTGTTGTTTGATCTCATGTGTGCATTCACATCTCTGAGATTAAGGATGTCAGAATTGGGGAATATGTAGGAAATTTTGGTTGACATTGGGCCAGACTGTGATATGATTCCAGCAACAAACTAGTCCTGTTTGCCGCATGTATCCTCTCGTGTAATACAAAACAATAGCAGCCAGAAAAAGTGGACTTGAAATTAAACTCAAGTGGAGAGAAGATAAAGGAGTGTAAGATACAGAATGCAAGCAATCATTTGTTGTGATGAAATATAAGTGCTGTGTTGACTACAATGAAAGCAGTCCACACATGCATCCTGTATATAGATATGTATATGCATATGCCTGTGTCTGTATATAGTAAAAGAAGGAGAAAGATTATGTTGATCCTGCAAATGAGTTAGATGGATGCATGGATTTTGGCTTGAGTTTTAGGAAAAGACATAGCACAAGTTAACAGAGAATTGGGAAAACTAAGATGGTGAGATACCTGAGGGTATAGACAAGATTCTGTTGCCTTGACATAAACTTCCTTCTGCCAGTATTACTGTGCCCCTGCATACTTAATATTACATATAAAAATTGTGATTTTAGTTTTTTTTCTGGATAGATCTGTTCTCTTCTCTCTTTGGAATTTGGCAGAAGGTGTATATGTGTGAAACAATCATCTGTGTCTCTGAAGATTGTCCATTTCAGTCAAAATTCCATGTTCTGCAAAGCCAACTTTAGCAACAATGTGTTCCTCAGCCTTTTGCCATTTGTAGGTTAACCTTACAACTACATAACACTGCTGTTTTCCTCAGACATCTGAGTTTCACTCACTGATGCTACAGGGGAGTTGGCCCTTCCCTGCTCCTGGCACTACTCTGCTCTGGGCAGCTTGATATATTGGTATTTGGATATTTGGGAATGGCAGCAAATATTGGATAGGAGTTAAAAGTAGCAAGTGCTCAACGCTAAAACTACTTTTTTTTGTCATTAAGAAGTAACTATGGTAATTTTTTGCTACAGTGACTTCATCTGGATGATAAAGATGGACAATTTTTGGGCACCTCATTCCTTTCTTTTTAGGGATGATTTGCAGAGTCCAGCACAGAACCACTGAATCATTAAAAAATCATTGAGAAGGTGTTCTAGTTTTGCATCAGCAGCTGCCTTTCAGGCTTTACACATTCAAGCTTGTCACTCTATATTCTAGAGATATGACTGATTGATCCCTGTATGGTTTCTCCATGTAGTTTCTGGTTTATTCTTTAGTTACCGACATTTTATTCAAGGCTGTTTTTCCTGCAGAGAAGTTTTTATTAAAAGTTGTTTTTCTTGCCCCCTCTAAAGGAAGGTCTTTCCGAAGACAGAGTTGTTGGCACATATGAATTGTCTAATGTTGAACTGATAGATGAGCTGTCATCAGGGCACAAACCTGTGACTGTCAGAACAAAGGTTGGCAAATTCAAATGGGAAATAAAGTGCATTTTTTTTTAACCAGCCCCAGTTCAAAAAGACATTATTGAGCTCCATGCAGGAATTCACTGGTGAAATTCTTTGGGCTACATTTGGCAGAGGATCCAGTGGTATCTGCTGAATCAATAAAGCAAAATCAACTGCCTTGGAAGGAACAGCAAACAGCTTTCCTCTGTAGATCAGGCACCAAAGCAGGAAAATGTAGCATTTGACAAGTGTGCTGTATATGGTAATTAAATTGCTTCTATGCTCATGTACAACTTTCTCCTTCCTCTTCTCAAGTGCATTTTTCATGCTATATTTTCTCCCTTCTTTTTCTCTGCTCTTTTATCACTTTATACTCCAAAGCCTTCGAATTGTAGCTGAACTTTTGAACCACGCCTGGAGTTTATCTTTAATCACCAACACACACTGTAGTACTCCACCACATGACAATTTTAGGGTAGACATTCCGAAATTGCAATATAAGGAAGGAATGAACAAGCTTAAGGATTAAAACTGTTTGAAACATCTCAGAAAAAAAAATTATGGCAACAAATCATAATAATTTGACTCAGTTACTGGTGGCAGCCAAAGGCATGTGCTAGCAATTGCAGCATTTGTATCAGAGGAAGGTGGGCTGAGTTTGAACTGCTGGCAGCAGCTCAGATGAGTTTCAATTTACGAGTGAGGTCCTCTCTTCCTGCAGGGAATGGGAATGGCTTGTTTCTGCTGGAGCCTTGGCTTCTTGTGACCAAAATGCATCCATTCAGCCTGCACAAGTGTAGCCTAATGCAGGTGTTCAAGCAGTAGGACCTCATTTACCTTTTTCCGTTTTCTGGTTGAACTTTGCAACAAACCTGAGGGTTTCTGCAGAGCATTCTGCTAGATGAGCTTTACACATTGTCAGTGTGTGTTTTCTCCTGCTTGTTTGTATCCATTCGTCTGCTGTCTCATATAACAAACCAGTCTGTAAGCCCTTCACAGTAGGTACTGCCTTTCTGTTCTGTCTTTCTAATGTCTAATATCCAGGACTTGTAATGCCTAACTGTGAGTCCTAAGTGTTACGATGGTAATTTTAATAACACTTCAGTTACTTTGACAGTGATTAACTGTGCCAGGCTATTGATACCAAGTTAACCATATTTGCATCCTCAGTCTTTCAAACAGCAAGCTGCACCATAATCGCCTGAAATTTCCCTGTCTGAAAATAATTTAGCAGCATTTAATGTATTTTTTAATTAAATGCAAGCAGAAAATTTCTTGTTTTGATTGTTAAACCAGAGGAAAATCTTGCTGATTGCATTTCTCGTTGGAGTTTCTTATGATAGTGGAGCAACACAGGAAGTTCCTTTCAGTTATTATATGACAGCCATGAAAAGTTTCAGCGGAACTCTCAGTCATTAGGCTTGAGATGTAGTTGGTGTGTGTAAGCACTTTCTAAAGGAATTGTTCTTGGTATGGATGAGCAAGAGTCTTCTAATTTGGCCAATGGCCAGGACCCAGAGGCCAGGGAGCCAGGAGGGTTTGCCTCCAACATCTGTTTCTAGTGTGTCTATCTAACTCTCAATTTATCAACCCTTCATATTGTCAAGTAAAAAAAATGCATAAAATAATTGGATTGTATATTAAGACTCGAGAGAGGGTTGCTTATTGACCTTCTTCTACTCCAGTGAACTTAGCTGTGAAAAATTGGGTAAGAAGCAGGGCCTTGCTGAAACTGAGATATTACATCTGAGCAGTGCACTCTTGGATAAGTAGAAATTACTGAGTAAATAACAAAATGTGAAGAAATAACATCCAAATTGAAGTGTGGAAATTGTGAACTGTAGAAGTGATTGCTTTCATAAATACTTTTAAATGCATATTTGCTCTCTGAATTTCACTGTAAATTGTAATGAAGTGCCTCTGGGTTCAGATGTGAATAGGGCCAAATCTTGCAGCTGTTATGTGAAAAAAACCCCACCTTTGAAGAAACAATATATCAGTTGGAAATAACTATGCTTTACCTCCCAAAAGATAGCAGGATTGGTTCTGAATATCACAGTATTCTGCTGTCCATTTCTTGTGCTAAGCATTTGCTATAACCTTTTGGACCTTCTTTGTCATTCAAGCTTGATATAAAATAAAGCTACAGAAAAATAGTGGATTTTAAAAATCTCATACATTCTGTCTGTAATTATCCTGGTGGCATAGTGTGACCTGCTGATTCAATTCTTATTGAGATGAATATGAGCTGTTAGTAGACCAAGGTTCAGTGAATACATTAAATCTTGAGGCCTCAATCAATTACCCGTTTCCTCATGGCAGTGTCTAGGATGTCTGGAAAATAAGAAGTATCAGAGGTGATCAGAAAATACCTCCTTGGACGTAAAATGTCTCTGAAAGGTTGAATATCAATTTTAGATGCACTTTTCGTGGTGACTTACTAAGTTTGACTTCTGTTTTTTTCCATTACAAGAGAAGGCAGAGTGTTGCACTGACTGTGTCCCAATGTCAGCGTGCTAAGGAGGGACTGGCTAAGATGTGACACTCCAATACAGCTTGCTTTGGTGGTTGTACTGGGTGACTAACACACTGCAGTCTTGTCCAAATAGGAGCAGAACACCTTTTTTCCCCTGCCAGAATCCACTCTGCAAGTGGGGCCCAGGATGAGGGTGAGGAAGCTGTCACGTCCCAGCAAAGAGCATAAGAAGAGAGAGATAGAAAAGGAAGAGCAGTCACTTTGGTCTGAATTTAAAAGTCAATGCTTTAACCTTCCCACAGAATTTGTCAAGTGGTTCTTGTGCTATTTCCCCTCTCAGGTGTCTGACCCAATGTTAGAAAGGGTTTTCTTAATATGTAAATACATTTCCCCCACATATTCTCCAGTGGCCATCATGACTGATGCTATTAGGGAGGAGAGTGGCACACAGTAACCTATAAATGGTAGTGTTCTCCTTGTCTCATTTCAGTCATTTGACTCATTTTTTTCACAGCAACTTCTTCCTGTGTAGTTTTCTGTGTGTGTATAGTACATTCTCACTCACACCCACTTTTCCTTCTTTCCTGGTGGGAGCCATTCCACTAATGATACAATCAGGGAATACTGTAGAGAGACAAAGGGTGAAATTTGCCTCATCTGCCGAGCCTATTAAACTTTAAATGTTCCATTTCATTAAATCCATATTGCTGCACTGGAAGAGCAAAGGACTATTCCCATACCCAGGGACCCACTCACCTCCTAGTAAGGTCTTTAGTAGGCATATACTGGGAAAATTTTATTACTAATGTAGATACCAGAGTACGAAGGCACATGGAGGTAGACAAATTTGGACTGAGAGTTGTGGGTTTTGTTTGTGAGAGTTTGTATGTTTTGTTAATTGGAGTGGGTAATTATATGTAATTAGTTGGGCAATTCACTAATTCTTTCATGCCAGAACAAGTGCCAGGTTCCTTGTGTTTTGTGATCTCACTAAACTTGGCAGATTCTTAAGTCTTGTAGATTTTAAAGCCATAGAAGTCCATTGTTATATTGTGAAGATGGTAGTATTTTAAGGGAACAAGTGTCTTGACTGGGGTCACTTGGCAAAATTGGGAACAGAACTTGCCTTCTGACTTTCGGCATGATGCTCCATCCATCACTTCCTCTGAAAGACCAGTGAGCTGGAGAGATGAGGCCTGAATTCATGCTTCTCAGGCTATACCTCAGTGCACCTCCTCCTAGTCTAAAGGGAATTTTGATAAACAGTCAAATAATTATCTGCTTTTACAGGAAAAAAAATAATTATATAAGATTGTAGGAGCTATCTCATCCACTGTATTTTCATTAGAAATATTTATATTTGAAAGTGACTTCTTGTTCAGTTTTCAGTGTATAATTTACAAAGATGCAACTAAACTTCCTTTCTTCTGGAAAACATTTTGTCTGGCTGTTCTATGCTAATATGATCAGTCATATTCTGTACATCTCTTCTCCTTCTCTTCCTTCCTATAAATTATTCAAAACTATTATAGCTAAAACAGTGAGTAGATGATTTTATTTCTGTCTTCTGAAATGCTAGAAAGGATTTGGTTTGAAATGAAGGAGATGACATCCTTGTGAGGTACTGGGAATCAATTGTGCCTGGCAGGCCTGCTCTTGGAGAAACGGAAAAAATGGTTAACAGTATCTCTTTTAGTTAAAAATATTAGCAGACTAAATATAAAATATTTAAGCCTACACAGCTCAGTCTTTAGAACTTCCTATCAAATATAACAATAAGCACATCAAAGTTTATGGAACCATTTCCTAAGATAACTTTATGTCAACTCCCTTACATGAGCTGCTGTTAATTTGGCTTTGTAGAAGAAATTTAACCTTTCGCAATAATTTAGGTCTTTTCACCTGCAAACACTTGATTTAATCTTCTATAACACAAGCCATCAAGTAATTAATGACTTCTCTTGCATACAAATAAACGATCCTGTGAAATCACATCCAGTAATTCACTCAGATCCACAGGTTTTGTCACTTAGCTTCCTTGAACTACGCTTCCCAGGAGCACCTGGGCTGCAGGGCAGATATAATCAGTGCTTTCAGGTGTTTTGTGACTTGGAGAGGAGTGGGATTCCTTTGTGGCTCAGGGTGAAATTTGAAGCTGTTGGGCTGCTTTGAGGAAACTTTCACCTTTCTTCCAGTGTAGTGGGAGGTTAAGGTAGGTTTGTCTTCTTATTTGTGTTTTCTTCTGAACAATCTATATATCAAGCTTTACCACTCTTACATGGAAAAGCAATCCTTTCTTCCTGCATGAGTTGCACTTGCAGCTACTACACAGATCTTGCTTTCTGGGGTTCTTTGCCTGCTGGAGAAGTACAGCTCTGCAGACATATGGGCCATTTTGTCTTGATGCAGCTGCGTGATCTGGACTGCAAAACATGTAATTTTTTGTGTTATTGATCTTGAGGAAGTACAGTAACTGTAGAATGCTTCTCTGGTTCCTGTTTTGTCCCCAGGGCATAAGGTTTGTCCTTGGTGAGCAGTTATATGCTCTTAATGTGATCTGTGGTGGTGTGACCAGTGGTACTATCCCCAATTCCTACTCTAAATATCATATACAAAACATTTTCTAGATAAATTTTAAAAAACTGAGGAAATTAGGCTCTCCATGTGAGCAAGCCTGCCTGGAAGGCACTGACTGCGATAGAAATATGGTGTACTAGTAACTTGGCTGGTATTAAAATGATAATATAAACTTAGAATAACTCAAAACTGCATCCTGCAGTCTTGGGATATGTGCTGTGTATTTAATTTTCATCCAGGCTCTCTTATTACTGGTTTGCTAAATTGATTTACTTTAGTTTACTTTGAGGTTTTTCAGGTATATGGCTATTGTGAAAGTTGCTCTTTTACCAAAGTATAGAGTTTCCTCTACCTGCTACTGGCATTAATAGCAGCAAGCTGCTGGGGTTGCCTGGCTGACAACTTTAGAAAGCATGTTGTTGTGCTCTAGTAACACCCAAGTACCTCTGTAGTGGGCCAGAGTCCTGCTGTGATAGGTACTGAAATGCAAAGGAACTGGTTCAAAAGGTAATAGGAACAGCAGAGAGGAGGCAAGAGAGCAGCTTGTGGGCAGATGGGGAGCAACTGAGACTGCTGAGACTGCCCTAGTTACTGTGAGAGACAGGTGTCAGACTGTGCCAGCAGCCTGCTCGTAGTGCTTTATGTGCATCACAGAGAAGGGAAGGTGGGTTGTTCACTAGGGAATTTCTCTGAGCTTTATGGGGCCTCTGAGGCAGAAAATAAAATACTTTGAGGTGATGGATGTACAGGTATGAGTAACATTGTTAGGGGCTGGCTGTGACAGCCCCAGTGCGAGAAACAATGCCCCATCCCTGGAAGTGTTCAAGGCCAGCTGGGATGGGACTTTGAGAAACCTGGTCCAGCAGGAGGTATTCCTGTTCACGGCAGGGAGGTTGAAACTAGGTGATCTCTAAGGGCCCTTCTAACCCAAACCATTTGATAATTCAGTGACAAGGTTTTGTGCTTTATGTGAAGTGGATTACAGGAAGCAGTGATGATACAGTCAGAGAGAAATGAGATGGGGTGTTGTTTTGTGGTGTTGATTTAAGTAACTCTGAGTTGGCATTTGTCAAGCCAGCAAGAAGAAGCCTATGAACTTCAGGAAGACTGTCCAATAAAATCCCATAGTCTGTGATACTGCAGGATGACTCTACTAACTAGTAGAGGTCCTGTTCATAAAATTTGTGTTTAAATTCAGTACAGCCTGAGCTTCAGAGATGCTGCTCTTTCATGTGAATCCATATCTTTGCAACAACGTGGGACACTTGCAGAATCGTATATAGGTGTAATTGTCAATTTTTGTTCTTTCTCTCAAAAGTCTGGATGTATTTGAATTAAAATCGTCTAGTCTTTGCCTTTGCCCCATCTTTGTATACACTTATGCTGAACCAAAGTGCTGAAAACAGAAGTGCTGTTTCTAGCAAAAATCACAATAAGATTTTACAAAGTTGTATCTGCAAGAACTTTCTTCCTGTTATTTTGTTTGGTGCAAAGAAAGAAATTAATTCCGTGGTGACATATACTTTGTCCTAATTAGCAGGAAACAGAATTTATATAGACTCAAAAGCTATTTGTTAGTCTAACATACGAGCCTAAAATTTTAGCCACCACTGATTGTGCATTGTTGACTTGACAGCAGAAGTAACCATAACTTAGACTTAATGAATGCTTTCATGCAGTATGCACAGTCCTCCAAGAGTCCTTATTTCATACTATTTAATGCTGTGCTGAACAGTTGAGTTTGATAAAGGCTGAAACAGTCAGAATTATGCTTTCATTTGAATTTTAATTTTTAAAGGGGGAAGGCAGATGGTATTGTTTTACAGAGAGAATAGCCCAGCATGTCCTGCCATACTAAAAGCCTCTTCGAGCCCATCTGATACTGGTCTCTGAGTTTTTTCTCTGCTGGTTTCCTTAGCTTACACATCGCCTTCAAATTGCATATATTAGTTTCCTATCAGAGTAACTTGCAGGCATGGAAATCAGCCATGTCCTGTGAAGGTCACTGGAGTCTTGGTGATGGAAAATTCATTCCCAAATAGACAGCTTCTGTATAGCATCGATGCTCTTCTTGGTGCCAAAGCCTTAGCTTTACAAATGAACATGAGTTCAAAGGCAAATGCTAATTCAAAGCAGCAGCATGTCTTTGGAAGTACAGTCTCCTTGTCCAGTATCCAGGAACAAATTAAATTTAAATCATTCCCACTGTGGGCTGATAATTTGTGTGACCAAAAGTTAAAGCATATTCTTAAGGCCTTTGTCCAAATGCCTCTTAAACACTAACAGGGTTGGGGCATCAACCACTTCTCTTGGAAGCCTGTTCTGGTGTTTGACCACCCTCTTGGTAAAGAAATGAGCATGCTCATAAGTAAAATGGAAAAATCCAATAATTTGCCTCTTCTTTGACAATTACTCCAATTTTTTTCCCATGTGGCATCTGCCAGTAAGGCCCCTTGCTTCAAGTCTGCCTTTTACAGACCTTCTGTCTCGATTTCCTTTAGACTTCATGGGCCGATGCCATCTGACTCTTCCCACCTGTGGTTTCCTGGTTAAGACATCTGTTTTAAAAGCTGTTGTAATCTCAGTATAGATTTGCCTCAAAATAGAAAAAACTCCTCTCTCATAAATCTTTGCTGATGCTTCTGCATCCTTACCTTTCTCCAAAAGCTTAGTAAGCAATATCTGTTATTTGCTCAGCTCAGTCTTCTTAGATAGAAGTTCAAAGCTTTTGATGTTGACATAGTTAAGTTTGAATGGTATAATTTAAATAAAATAAAAAAAAAAGGTACATTGTTTCATGTTTGTTTTCCTATCTACTTGCATGGAATTCAAACAACACCAAAACCTAGATCTGATCCAAAAGTGTTGGCTACCATAGCAAAACCGCATGGATTCAAAAATCTCATTCCTTGCAATACTAGCAAAGGTGATAAAGGATCAGTTATTTGAAACTGAAGTCACATTTTTAGAACTTACTGTGAAGAGCTGATGGGTAGTTATAGGTGGACCCAGCTATGTTGTGGGAAGTGAAGTGAGATCAGCCAGTAATTGTGTTGTGACTGACAGTGAAAGTGGGTGAGGAAGGGAGACACAAGAAAAAAAGACTGGAGCTTTGAAATTACCTTTCTGCCTTCAAGATAAATTCATATAGTGCAGTGCACATTGCTGGAGGTGTTTGATCTCGGAGTAGACTAGAGAGGGATGGATATGCCAGAACAGTAGACAATTTGTTTTCCTTGCTCCTAGAAAGACTTGTCCTAATGCTTTACTCTTCCTAAGTGAGGAACTACAAGTCAGTGCATCTCATCTTAGGGCTTCTACTGATGGGAATAGTTATGACAGAAGGCACCAAGCCAAGGGCCTGGACTGCAGTTATCCCAGAAAAAATACAAGGGCAGCAGAAGAGAGTTGAGTTCAAGCATTACATCCAGATTTCTCATGTTTTTAACCCCAGTAGACCAGCTGGTGCTCACACAGATGAGTGTACCAATTTCAGTACAATAAAGTAACATTCAGCATAAGAAACAGCATTGGGTACTCACAACTTTTTAATTTATTTTTTAAAAATTTTTATAACTGCTACTAAATATTGTGAGCATTATTGATGTGAAGGTTTTGCCCTTTGGTAATTTCTTTGAGTTGACTCCCTGTTGAAAACTGAATAATGTGGGTGATGGCTGTATTCAAAGTAATGTGAGATTTATTTAAATCTACAATTTGCTTCTGAAACAGAAATGGTCCTAAAATTAAATGTATCAAGTCTCTCAGTGTTTCCAGTGTACACCTTGACTCCTGCTTCAACTGCTGACTTCTATGAGAGAGATTAAAGTGGAGAGAGAACCTGCTACACTTTAGAAGAGCTATCTTTCTCTCCTTCCTGCTCTCCAAGAAGAAACTTCACTGGAAAACCTAACAAAGGCATAATTCATTTCCAAATCAAAAAGTATACCTATCCTGAAAAAAGTGTTAAATTATGTGTAACAGTGCCACCTGCTGAATCCCAGCCTAACACCTTTCTTCTCAAAGGGGAGGTGAGTGTTAATGAAATGGAGTTAGTTATGATTAAGGCACAGACCTTGTCTGTTTCTCATGTAGAACACAGGATACAACATGGTTTAAAATACTAAATTAAATATTCACTTTTGGAGCATAAGATTGTATTATAATAACACTGATACCAAAGGCAAAATATAGCCCTTGGAAATTATGCCAAAAATGAGTAAAATGGTAAAATGACCTGATGAATTTTTCACTATTATTAGTACTGAGCTGTAAAAAAAAAAAAAAAAAAAAAATTCGAACTGCTCTTCTGATAGTAACTTGTCTAGAAGGTGCCAATGTTCTCACGTTGCAAACAAAGAGATTCCCTATTGAATTTCTAAACTCAGAAATATTTGATTCTACCGAGAGCACTGTCAAATGAGTCTCAACTGACAGGCAGTCATTTTGTGGAAGTGAGCAAATGCCTTCACTGCATTCAGCAGTTTGATACAGCAGCCCCCATGCTGCCTAAGAACACTTAACTTTTTTCGAAACCATTATGAGCTGAATTGTGCCCACCTCACTAATATTTAGTAAGTCTTTAAATGTTCCTGTTTATTTTAATGGAATGCTGATGCAGGACAATGCTGTTGAGAATCGATGTAGTTGCAAGGAGTTCCTGCTCTGAAAAAAAGCCCTGGGTGATGTCAGATGCTGGTGAGCTTGAGCAACCTCAATTGACACCACCTGGGTTGGACTGGTATATGCAGTCCTACACCACTTTCATGTTACCAGGCTGTTTTTTGCATCATCAGATGTGGAAAGACCTTTCTGTTGTGTTTAAATCTTACATGTGTCCTTGCCTTAACCCTTTACTACCTGGTGCAGTGTTACCCTGCAGGGACTGGTTTCCTTGATGACCATCTTGCTCAGGTGACCAATCTCTGCTACATGCTCAGTTTGGCAAAGGCCAAGACCAGTGTCTACTTTGGTCACAAGTATAGCTGTGACATCTTTGGGAACTAAATGCAACATGTAAAACTGACATACTGTGTGCTTCTGACATGAGTTGGCAGAAAACATGCTGAAGAGCTTGCTGTGAAGCTGTTTTAATTGGGAAAGAAGAAGGGAACAGAATGTAGTGGACAGGACTCATGGAAAAGATCCAGCAGTAAAATGCAGGATGCATACCTCTTCTTTTCCATTCCCCTGCATCCACCTGAAGAACAAAACCACACACACACACACACACACACACAAAAAAAGCTCTCAGGAAATGGCAAATACAGTTTTGTTCAATTAGAAAACTAAATCTGTATATTTTGGTCATCACATTCAGAAATGTGAGACCTGAAGTGGCTATCATAGGTAAAATGCACCAGTATTTTACTTCTTGCTGCCCCTGGCACTGACATTAGGGTTGTGAGTGTATAGATATAGAGCAATGCATTCTTGTGTTTCTATTTCCAGTGTGAGCTCTGTGGTGTTGGCCTCAGTGTTTCTAAGCAAGAAAAAAAGGGATGTTAACAGCCATGTAAATGAAACTGGACACATGCTTAACAAAATGCGACAGCAAAGTAAAGCCAGTGACTTTGTTCCATCAAAAGATACAAATTTCCCATCCTCCAGGATAACATTCAAAGTGCCAGCATTCCTGGAGCTGTTTTCACTCTGATGTTCTCTAACAGTCAATTTGTTTAAAGGGGAAAAAGGATGGCATTGCAAATGCAGCAAATAAAACCTAGCAATACTGCAGCATGAATTTCTAGCAGATATCCTCCTGCTGGAGTCAGACTTCCAAAACACAGCCATTCATACTGGCTCTGGATGGCAGCAGTGGCACAGAGCAGAGAACCTGTTTTCTTCCATCAAGGAATGCAGACAGAGATGGAAGCACTCTTGTATTTTGTCACCTGTGCTCAATACCCGTGTGCTGAAATATCTGATAAAAGCTTCAGAGACATCTTAAGAACAGTGTAGCATGAAGCAGATACTGTTGGCTTCAGCATGGGCTCAGCTCAAAACCCTAAATGAACACAAAGGATTTCTATATATTGGTTATAATAAAAATGGTCTCTAGCAGCTCTGCATTCTCAACTGCAAGCAAGCCATAATCTTCCGTGCATTTAATACTCACATTGGCATGTTAAACTATTTTCTTTTAAACCCAGACTCATTCCAGTGAGTTCCTTAGACAAACCTTTTGTGTAAATCTCTCTCATAAAGAGTTCTGGAATCTGTACTGAGCAGTAACCACGTTAATCAAACTGCTGACAGCAATACAAGAATCATTGCTTACCTAAAGAATTAGGGCAGCACAGTTTCTGTATCCTTTTTTCATCCTGAGTGAGAATTGGAGAGTAGGACTGAGTAGTAGATTATACCATGGCATCCCCTCCAGATTTAATTTTAAGGAGAACTTTCTAAGGGTACATGAGGTTGTTAACCCTTGGCAGCTTCTGCCTGTTTCCTGTGGGTGAGGGTTAGGAATCATGGAATGGTTTAAATTGAAGGTGCCTTAAAGATCTTTCAATTCCAAGCCCCTGCAACAAGCAGGGACACCTTCCACTAGATGAGCTTGCTCAAAGTTCCATCCAACCTGGCACTGAACACTGCCAGGGATGGAGCAGTCACACCTTCTCTGGGCAACCTGTTTCAGTGCCTTGGAGGGAGCTGTTCCCTTGGCAGGAGAAACGAGTGTTGAGAAGACCTTGGGTAAAACCTGGGAAACCAAAGGCTGAGGCCCAGGTGCTCTTGTTTCTGAGATACCAATAAAACCGTGCTCTGGGAAGAGAGGTGAGCGCAGATGTTCAAGAGATTCATAACTTGAAGTAGCAAAGCTAAAAAAACTATTTACAATAATAAAACCCGTCCTCATTCTATGAGCAAAAGCATTTCTTGTGTTGCTTGGTAATCTCCATTGGAAGCAGGAAGAGCAAACCACTCCTGTTTGATGAATTTGAAATGTGTGTGGTGAAGACTGAATAACTGGAATCCACTGGAATCCTGCAGTAGTGCTGTCATGGCTCCAAATGCACAGGACTCAGTGGGAGAATAAAACCCCTTAAAAATGATTTCAAATCTCTTTTCTAGGCAACTTTTCTTGGGAACATTTACAGAAGAAGCAAGTTCTGTGCTTTTCAGAATAAAAAGTTGAAATGCTTCCCTTTTTGCCACTGAACATTTCCTTCTTCTGGCTCTGCTCAATCATTAAGTGTTGGGTCTTAAATTTACCCTGTCTCCTGAGGGGAAGAATTCCATCTTCTGCACAGAGAAAAGGATTTGTTTCTTTGATAGATTTACTTTAAAAAGGGATGAGGAAAAGACTTGCAACAGATTTGAAGTGTTTAAAATAGCCATGGACAGGATGTAGGTGATGTCAGTATGTAGCTTTTCTTAATACAAGTACAGAGCCAAGAGGGATGAGGTGGCACAGGAATAAGGTGCTATGGAGATGATCATGAGGCTAAGAATGTGTTTGCAACCCTCACCATTTGTTGAGCTATTTGACCTCTAGCTTGACCTTGAGTACTTTGCAAAGCTGGTATCAGGTTTGGAATTGGACAATATTTTATGCGCTTTGTAGGTGTACTTGGTGAAAATGTAACTTAAAGTGACAGAGACTATTTGCAAATCCATCAGTTTTCATTGAAAGGATTTTTTTTTTTTTTGATGGGGAAAATGAAATGAATTTTTGGGTGGTTGTGAATATTTCTCTTACAATTAGCAAAATCTAATCTTTAAGCAAATTGCTGAGAAAATAAGTGGAAAATTACTATTACCACAGTGTAGAGAAAAATCCTCTATTCTGTCAAAAGCAATCACTGCTCATTTTGCTTTTGTTCAGATTCATTGCATGAGAATAGGGAACAGAGGTCCCAGCTGAGCCCATGACATCCTGGGATGGAGTTCTGGAGATGTGTGTAATGAGAGACTGTTCTTTCCTGGAGGAACTCCTGATGACACCAACATGGGTCTTTTTCAAGCTGTGCAGACCCAGAGTGAGGGGGGCAGAGTTACTGAACAGGGAAGACAAATACTTCAAAGGAATAGCCAGGCATGTTGCTGTTGCCTTGGGATAGGGAATGGATTTGATGATCCTGGAGCCTTTTCCTGCCCTTTCTTGTGGGGCTTTCAGGGCTCTCCTAACACAGACTGTAGCTTGGGGCTGATTTACTGTTGGTTTGTTGTTCTCTGTGTTGTTTATCATTTTTTTCAGTGTTTTCATAATTGTGAGGGAAGCTTTCTAAAGGTACCACAGTGCTGCCTGTGAGACATTCTTGGCTTTTTGCTCACAGACCACGATTTGTGTTTGTTCTTTTTAGTAGCCATGGGGGTAACCCACAGTAGTGATGGCGATGTGCTGGTCATTCACTTTGCTGATCTTTTGTCAAAGTATATTTAGAGAGAAGAGTGGGGTGTGAGGAGGACATTAGGAGTCTTCCAGCAGGTCAGTGTGAAAGGGGAGAGAGACCATTGCTAAAGTCCTCTATCATAGTGCAAAAGAGAGGAAGAACAGCCTACCAAGAAACTGTTTTGTTAGACCTCAAGAGCTGAGCTCTGAGACTGCAAAATTCTCCTACTGAATTGATAAAATAGTAAATGAAAGGGGAAGCAAAATTTTATTGAAATTAACATGAAGTCCCTTTAATCATCAAGCATAATCCTCAGTAGGAAAGGACTCCAAAATTGATTTAAAATCTCAGTACAACCATCCTGTCTAATGTGAAACAGAGATTCAAGTAAATGAATGATTTGCTTAAAAAATTCTGACTAATCTTGAGAACATTAAAATTAATGTAAATGTGTGATCTCAAGTTCCATCCATTTTTGGATCCCATTTCAGTAAGTGCATATAATTTGGAATGGGACTGAAGCCATTTTGTGTGTAAGTGTACAGGGAATGCATTCCAGTACCTTTAATCAGAATGTCAAAGGGAGATCACATAAAGTATGGAAATACCATCCTGGATGAACTGAAATAGAAACAAAACATGCTTATAGACTGGAAAAACACAACAATTTTTTTGGAGGTATGGGATCATTTAAGCAGCTGTTTCCCTGGGGAGAAAACACATGTAAGGTTGTACGAACTCCTGGCCATGTGTTTGTGTTGTAACACATATGACTGTCTCTGAAGTTCTGTCAAGGAACTGTGCTGTGGATTCCAGGATCCCTTGGGATAAGAGAGACCATCTACCTGTATTCTTGGCTTTGTGGAGGAATGTCTTCTGCCTTTCTCCTTCCAGTGAAGGGCTCTTTGGACATTTCATTGCTTCTGCTATAGAATTTTGAGGGAGCCGTAATCCTTGAGTGCCATACAGTATTCTAAGTTCAATTTATTTTTTATTCAGCAGGAAAAACTCAGTTAACTACTCAGTTTAGATATGACATGGTATTTCTTGCTGAACTTCAAGTTTAATCTGCTATGCACACTTATTAAGATACTGTCATCATAGAGTTAAAGGTGCTATGAGGACACTGTATGATCTTATATATTAAGTAAATTTTGTATAACAGAGATCATTTATATATAACCTTTCATTGATGTGCCTGCACTGTCAGCCCAATGCTTTGAGTTAGACTGAAGTATTTAGCCGTTAGAAAAAGCAGATGTGTGTCACAGGCTCAGAAGGAGGGGTATCCCTCCCACCTGTGCCTGCAGCACCCAGGAACATGTGGGTGCCTGAGGAAGAAAATTCTCTTCACGCCATCCTACGTATTACAGCTGATCTGTGATGCTTTAGGGCTGGAGGTGGAGAAATCTGAAGAACTCAAGTACATCTGCTCAACTGGGAGGAAGATAAATTCTTCATTTACTCTGGGAGATGATCAGCCCTTGAAATGGAAGAGCTATTTACGATTTTTTAAATGTTGAGCTGGGTACTGAGGAAAGTAAAGGGCTGCTCTTGCTTTGTGGATAATGGGCCTGCCCAGAGACCTTCACAGATTTGCTTCTTCTGTTCCATTTCCATGCTGAGTAGTGGGTTCAAACCCTGTTCTTTGCTAAGACCTCTGGTGTTTTATGATTCCAGCGGTGGTGACTTCACTGCTTTCCTGGATGCTGGAGTTGTACTGGTCCTGCCATGTCTTCTCTCCTCTGTGTGCATTTTGCCAGCCTTCTGAGACCAGAACTGCCGTGTTACCTAGGAACTCGTGTCATCCTATGCGGATTTTCTGTGGCTGAGATTCCCCTGTGTATTACTCTGCTTTAGAAGTAGATGAGAAGCATGGTAAATAAAGCAGGAAATGCTGCTTTTCATAGAATTAACTCTTTGTATTTGTACTTCTTAAAGAGCAACATAAACTGCTGTCTGCTGAAGTAAAAATACTTACTGAGGATTGTAAGGGATTTTACATATCCTTCTGCGAGCCTGGGAATTAGGTGTATGCTAGGATGAGGTTTAGAGACAGTGAAAATAAGCATTGGACAATCTTGCAGCATTTGGGGAAAGCTTGGAAGATAATACTGGGGGCTTCCAAGTCCTGAGGTATTTCAGAATTTGAGAAGCGAGGGTATTTAAAATTATTCATCTGCCCAGGCTGTAAGCTGTGGACAAGTTCCATTGAAGAATACAAGTGAGTGTTTGCCGCAGTGGAATCATGCAGGTTGCGGTGAGTGAGTATGCCATACTCGGAAAAGATGCCGGGCCAACAATCTGGGGGGATAGGATGTCCTTTCTTTGAAGCACAGACGCAGCAGAGCTGTTGCAATGCCAGCTTCCTCATAACACCCAGTGACCAATTATATTGCTGCTAAACCAAACTACAGTAAAATCTGTGTCACGCTTAAATTGCTGTAACAAAAATGTGCGGTCAACTGTATCAGAAACCTTTGCTAGATCAATAAATAAGGCTCCATAAATGTGGCCAATATCCAGAGAAATCATAGTATCATTCCCAATGCATACAGCTATACCGCAGTAGTTACTCTGAGCGTGGTCCTGCATCCAGAATGAACAGCAGTAGCTTAACTGGTGTATAAATCTGCTGTGAACGCATGGCTGTGTGGGTGACTCTTACATGAAGAATGGCCAGGGTATGTTTGACCTTTTGTGTAATTTTGTGAACCCGGAGAATAACTGCTCACTGTGTAGCTTCTGATCCAGTCTGAGGGTAGCATGTGGGCTTTCATGACTGATGAGATGCAGAGGGTGAGTAACTGTCACATATGAAGGATTCAGAGGTAGCAGCTGCCTCTGTTCATGTTACAGCACCAACTCGCCCATGCCAGACCAGCAGGATTTTCCCAGTATTGTTTCTTTTCTGAATTCTTACTTCCTGCCCTATAAATCCCACTAATACTTAAGATGCTTTTGACTCACTTTCATTGTAGACATTGAAGAGGGGGAACACTTGGAGTGATGGCATTTGTCTTCCCATCCATTACACATGGCAGGGCCCTGCTCTCCTGGAGGTGGCTGAACACCTGCCCGCCCATGGGAAGCAGTGAATTAATTCTTTGTTTTGTTTTGCTTATGTGCACAGCTTGTGATTTCCCTGTTAAACTGTCTTTATCTCAGTCCATAAGTTTGCCAGCTTTTAGCCTACGTATTCCCCCTCAGTCCCACTGGTGGGGGAGTGAGTGAGTGGGGGTGTGGTTGCTGGCTGGGGTTAAACAGTGACAATTATGAATCCATAATCACTGACGGTCAGGCTGAATTGTTTATCAGACACACTTATAATCCTGTTTTCATGAGTTTTTCTTCATTACTGGGTAATTTTGGAGGGAGGGAGAGTTTAGTGATTAATCATTATTATGAAGAAATTAGAAGTGTTGTGTACCAGTTGCAATTCTGAGTTTGAAAAATCAGTTATGAGTGCCAGACTAAGATGGAGTCCTGATGTAGCTAATGACAGTTTCAGATCTTCCAGTGATTTTGTGAAGTTTGGGCCAATGTCACTTATTGAGCTGGGGATTCTGGAGCTCCCCTTCCTGACTCTTGTATCCTCTTGAGTGTGCAGAAGTGTTAGTTCCTGGTCACTGCATACCTGGTGTAAACTGATGCTCCCTGCGAATTGTGAAACAACCAGGGATATAGGTAAGTTTCACAAAATATAAATTTGCTGTTATGTGACTCTTACATCATCTGGCTTCTTAATGCTGACACTTGCTACCTAATAAAATACATTTGGCTCTGGGAAGAACAGCATCTCGCCCAGCATGTTCTAGCTCCAGAACATGGAGCGAAGGGCAGGCAGAGTCTGAGATCAGCAGCTGGAGCCAAGCTTGTGCATGTGATATTTAACCTTCAAATGAGTGGCAAGGACTGGGGTACATGGTGACAGAAAATGGGTGAGTGGTAAATCCAGTAAATGGATTTAGTATATAGTAGAAAATGTTTGTATGGGTGATTTAACACTGCAGTTACCCAAATTCGTCCTGGCCAGGGGGTTGCCACTGAAGCAATTAATTGAATGAGATGGGCATGGTAACATGGATCCTTGCTGTTCTTAGCTAGGGCTGTGTATGTACATGTGACAAGTAAATTGCTGGTGACTGGCAGGGATTGTAGTAAAAGGTGGCATGCCCCCTAGCCAGAGACAGGCTTTGGAGGCAATTAATCAAATGAGTTGGCCAAAGATATGTGACACCTGTCGCAGATAGCACTGCAAATACACATGCAATTAATGATCTTGATGAAAGGAAGAAGAGATAATTTAAAGTAAGGTGTTCTCTAAAGAGCTCAAAGCAACTCTGAGTAGAAAGTTTCTGCCTTGGTTACAAAGGAGTCCCAGCATTTTCAAAGCTTTGGAGTGTCTGCTTTTCCGGGTAGTGCCGTGCATGCACGTAGGAAGAAGGAAAAAGAGAATTTTCAGTGTCCCAAAATTCCCTCGGTTTGCAAGCTGTTTGAGCAAACAATGTGCATTCATGTATTCAAGCATTGTAGCTCATCTGCCAAATTTAACATAAAGATAGCAGAAATTCTCAGACTCTGGAGATTGCTCTTATAAACATCTTTGCTAGCAGGTACTAGATAATGTAATCTAAGAGTCTTCAAATGTTCTTTGCTCTGTTGATAGCAGGTGTAATTTTAGAGCTTTTTAGGCCATGACACCTTTTTACAATCTAAATGAATATTGATCTGACCATAGTCTTCACTAAATTTATGCTGGATTGCAGCTTTGCATGGGAAGCATGAATTTCTAGTGGTGATCTTGAGATTTAAATTAACAAAAAAAAAAAAAAAAAAAGGCAATCCCCCCCCCTCCGAAATCTAGCTCATCAGCTGCTTGTTTCTTGTTCCCTCTTACCTCCTCCCCTTTTCCCACAGACGTATTTTTCCACCCTGCTCCGTCATAAGAACCTCCTTGAGTCACTACTGGCTTAACTAAAAGATTTCCAATGCAGACAGTTATCCATGATGGCCAATGAAGTGTTGAGTCTTGTCTACATACCCTAATACAAGGTCAGGGCTTTCTTCTTTAGGAGTTTCATGTAAAGATGACAACCCTTACACAACACTGACAATCTTTTGATTCGTGACATTTGTCTACTTCTTTTTCATATTGGAGAACTAGTCTGTCCTTCTTGTGTAACTTTGTTCTGCAGTGGATGCATCATAAATTTGTTTTTTGGTCCTGCTCATCAAAATGAGATATTTGAAATGTCATTCTTAGATTTCTTTTCTACTGCAGTAGCATCACAGGTATTTCTCACAATGGGACTACCCTTGATGCAAATGACCAAAGACTTCCTTAGCTGTTCTTTTGTAGATGGATTTTTTTTCTGAATTCTGCAGAGCTCTTTTCCCAAATATTCATATCTTGCTGGCTTGAAATGGACAGGAATTCATACTTAACTTTTACTGACCCAAGTTTAACGTGTCATCAGTGATCTGAAGAAGCATTTAAGGTTTTTTTTCCCAGATTTGTTGTTGCAACTCATGGACTTAAGGTAAAGCAAAAAGATGATGTTAGCTCAGATGATTGGCAAACTAGTTGACAAGCACAATGGGAGATGATCTTTAGTATGTACATTAACAGTTTGCCATTTCAGAGAACTCCTTTTAGTGGAATTGAGTGGCACTTTTGTTCTCTTTACAGTTTCATTCCCACAGCAGGGAGAATACAAGAAAAGGAAGAGCAGGACCCTACAGACGACAGAGTCTGATCAGTTAATTCCAACAGCAACTGAAAAGGAATCTTTTTATCTCCTCATAAGCCTCTACCCATCACTTGCAGGATCCCAAAGAAAGGAAGAGAGCACGAGAGCATAGTACCCTGAGGCCCCCACCACTCCCACAAGGTCAAACACATTATCTGCTCTATTGCCACTTCTAAACTGTGGCTGTAGAGAAAAGATGAACAGAGGTCTGTTAATATTTTCTCCCCAGCCTAAGTGAAACATAAAAGCAACAGTAGAAAAGTCTTAAGGAGAAACAGGATGATGATACAGAGATTCTTTTGCACACATGAGAAACACCCTGTATTTAACAAGGCATAGAAATTATTTGCAGGCTGGTTATCAATTCTTCCAGTAGTCTGCTGGAACCTGGAGATATGGGGTAGCTGCTTGAGTTAAAGAAGAATGAATGTTTTGCTGTCAAATGATCCTTCTTTATTTTTATTTTTTTAACCCTGCTTTATTATTCATATGCAATCAAAAGAAGATGACAACTGGATGTGAATGAGAAATTAACTCCAAAACAAAATTATCTGGCTGAAACACAGGTAGTCAAGATAGCACAGTTGTCTTTTTCCACAGAGCAGCTTGAAGAGAAGATTCAGATTGGGATCACATTTCTTGCAGGTTTCTCACCAGACCTATTCTGTATGTCTTTCAATATGCAGGTGTTAATTAAATCAGTTTAATTCCATTCATTACATCTCTATCGGAATTGGTCCAATATACTCTAATAACACTCAACCTGCTAATTGTTTTCCAGTGAAAATAGAGATGGGTCAGTCTGAACCTATAGGACTTTATTATTGATTACTTGGAAGCTAGATTGATGGTCTTTGCTTAGTTCTTAATGAATTAATCTGCATTAGTATGAAGAAAAGTAGAAATAGTTTTGATTTTAGTCTTGCTGAAGCTGGGGACGTGTCTTAAATTTTGCAAATGGATAAATGAGAAGTCTCCAGATCGGTAGAGTTCACCACAGGCTTCAGAATACTAATTTTGTTCTTCATTTTGCTTTTGTTTAGAATTGAGCCTGAGTCTACAAGCATATTGTTCTTTCATCTCTAACCCAGAATTACTCAATTTCAGTTTTGTAGTAAGGAACAAATCTGAGCTGGAATTTGAGTTTCCCCCTTGTAAGCCATATTTGAGTTTGATGTAAATGGACATGACTACTGGTTGGCAATGAGGTAGGATTTTTGTACCAACCTAATGTGCCCTGATATAAAATGACATAAATAAACTGGAGTTCTCAGAAGTACCTCTAAGGCAACAGATAATCTCCCTAAAATTTAGAAAACAGCTAACTCCACAATGCTGTTAGTTTCCTTTGAAAAGGGGCAATTCTCAGCTTGTGCAATTCTGTACCAGTAATTATAAGCACTCAAAGGAGATTTCATGGAGTGCACATGTATGTACACATGCACACAGATGTATAACTGGGTACACAAACAGCTGGATGTGAAACTTAGCTTTTAGAGGTTTATTAAAGTGACATGTGGTGTTGCCTACTGCTTTATAGGAGCCCCTGGTTTAAAAAGATATGAGGCTACTGATTGTAAAACCATCATGTTACAAATGTTAGTTAATGCTTCTGTCAGTCAGTTCTCTCTGGTGTGCAGTAGTCTCACATCAGAAGGCATTAATCTTACACTGGCTTATAGACAGAAATGCAGCATTGCTCTTCTGTTAAATCAAAATGGTGCCCAGTCCTTTGCAGAATTGCATTCCATCTATTCCAGTAAGCATCTCTGCTTTTTAGCAACATGCTGTGCTCTTGCCCTCTTGTAAAAGATTTTGACTTTTTACTAATGTACATAAGTTTTTGGCTTTCAACACTGGAAAATAGTGCAGGTCACTCTAGCAGGACCAAAAATCTCCTATAATAGTCCCCCAAACCAAAAAGGACTCAGGGGAATCTAGCTGTACTAAATAGTAAAAAGGAACAGTAAAAGCCACAATTCTGTGCTGACAGTCCAGTTGCATTCCTGCTTCCCTGTGTTGTCCTAGCCCACAGCTCCGCTTCAGTCTCCAGGAAAGTCTTATGCCTTGTATCTGTTTATATATGTCAATATACATGTGCTTATGTGCCTATATCTACCTGTATGCATTTCCTTTCATTTTTCTACATCCTGTCTTTAGTGTCCTTTTTAACCCTTTTTGCGGGACCTTCTGAGGAGGTTTCCTTGGCTTGCTCATTGTCAACCTTGACTGCTTCCATAACTTCTTACTGCTAGACCCTTGTTGTTTGGTTTCCAGTTCTCATTTGTCTTTGTTCTCGGGACCATTTTTACTATGGATGCTTTAGCATGTTTGCTATTAGGCTTTTATCTTCTTGAAATGTTGAACCCACTGTATCATGCATTTTCTATCTCGTCTCACACTTGTAATGCCCTTGGAGCAGGGGGTGATGTTTAGTCCCTTTATATGGTACCTTATACAAAAGGTTAACAACCTGATTGGCCTCTAAGTAGTATTATGTTCTTTGTGATATTTAATATTAAATTATCATTATGTGTAAGTCATTGGCTTGCAAGTTACTACTTTTTTTTTTCTTTTTAATATATAGGTTTTTTTGTGTTGTTTTTCCAGGATTGGTAAAGGCTTCAGCCAACTATGAATGTACAGGCAGGAAGTTCAGTTGCTTCCTCCACAGCGCTGCTGTGCCCTATTTATTAATTGGGTGCTGCACAAAGGCAGATTGCAACACAAGTGACTTTTCCCTCTTCTTTCCAAATTGAACCCATCTATTGCTAATCACTGACCTGAGGTGCAGTACTGAGCTTGTTTCCTCTCTGTGAATTGTCCCATCGTTGCCATACTTATTAATCTTTATATACTAGTGTTATATAATGCTGTCTAAAAAGCATTCCTGGAGCCAAGTGCCTTGTATTTCTACCTTCAGTCCCAACAGTTTTTCATTGTTGTGCTCACAAAAGCTTTGCTGAGCATGACCTCCCCTTTAGAAATCCTCTTGGACTATTTGCTGTGCAGCCTGTCCGAATAGTCTTCTGTTCTTTGCCTTATCACTGAGCTTCGTATCTTTGCCTGTGCTACAGCTCTGTAGTTTTCTAGTTTGGCCCTTAATTCTGTTTTAAGCGTGGATGGGATGTAAGCTTTCCTCAAATGCTTAGCCCTATTGAAAAATAATTGCATTTTTCTAGGGCGGTGTACAAACCAGTGCTGTTAAGAACAGTGATGTTACAAAGGCTTTGAGCTATATAATGCTACGGATTTTTTTCAGAGAAGTTCTTTTCACTGAGGGTCCCACCCCAAGCTGAGCTTTCTGCAGTTCAGAGTGAGAGAAGAGCTCACAGTTCTGTAAAATTCAGAGGGTTTTGAGCCTACAGCTAGTTTTGAAAGAGAAGGTGCCAGAAAGGGGTGCAATAGAAACCCATAAGCACATAAAACCACTTCCACAGTGTATGGGGTTTCTTTTAATCTCTCCTTGCTTTACAGTTCCGGATACAGAACGTCCTTTGTGACTTCTCGTGAACTGAATTCTTCCTCTTTGACTGCTTTGACACTGTCCTCAGTTGCAAAAGTATGACATGTTGCCCCACAAGTAGATGCATATTTTGTTCTTGTGCAGTTTTCTCTTCCTCCCTGCTGTTCATGAGCATAAAGGAATATGTTTTTACTCTAGCAGTACTAATTGTGTCCCCTGAACATAATTAATCCTCTTTCTTTTCAAAGCCTACAACCCTTCTCAAGGACAGTCCTGCCTCTGGGCAGATTCATATATTGGTGCTTCTATGTTGCGACTGTTTTTAAATCCTTACACTCTTCAAACTTACCTGAGCAATTGGGGACCAGAACCCACAAACCACTTGTATTGCCCTTGCCCACTTGGCACATGCCTTGCTGCTTTGGGTATCCTGGGTATGTAAAGATTCAGTAGCTGAAAACCATGGAAAAGCAGTACTTTGAGCCTTCTGTGGAAGGCTGGTATAGGAATGTGGAACAGGGCAATACTGAGAAAACACTTTCTTAAATTCCAACCAAGTGTTACCTGTCTCTTGTATCGATTTGGTGCCTTTGGTGGTCCCTTCCCCTGCTGTGTTCTCTTGCTGCTTGTCCTCTGAGAGATGGAATTTATCACCTCGCAGGCAGATGGGGCATTTGGCAGAAGCAGGATACAGATGTTAAGCTTTGGAAAGTTCCCAATAGCAGCATCTGGGCTTGGCTCTGGCTTACTGCCTGAATTCTTTGTGAACTCCAAACAGCTGGCCACGGAACTGCCTCTGGGGTTACCTCGGGGGTGGTTGCTACAGATCTGACTGTGAAATCATATTCTCCTGACATACCTCTCCACTCGGAGGAAATGTACCCATACGTTTACATGCAGAAATCTTTTTGTAGCTCAGACTTCAAATGTACTGTGTAAAATATGAGCATGTATCTTTTTGTACCCACAAGACGACTAATCTGGAAACTGCATGAGGAATAAGCTTGTGTGTGTGTGTGGATTCGTGTCAATGCACTTCTGTGTGTATGAGTGTGGTTAATTGTTAGCAGCCTCTGTACTGGTCTGACTGCTTTGACTCCAAGTCAATGGGCATATGCCAGCAGAATATTTGGCTAACTATCTCTTCATCTCATGTAGCAGTAGAACACAGTAGGTTTTGGGCATGTTGCCTTCTGTCCATTTTACTTAAAACACAGCCTTGCGCAGTCAAATCGTGTTGCCTTGATTGTGTTAAACTTAGTTCAGTGCACAGGTCTGATAAAGACTAATTTTTCAGGCTTAAATGGCTCCTAATTCAGTGTCAGACCCTCTTTGTGGTGGAGATATTCCCTACTAGATAGATTTCACTGCAGTTAAAAGAAAAAAGTATTAAGTCGGTATTTTATAGTGTTCACCATAGTTGCCTATATCGTGAATGGGAAATGGTCTGTCATCTGTTTATGGTAAATTATTGTTTAGGATACACTTGAAATATTGGGTAGGAAATAGATATAAATCATCTATGCATACATATTTCAGATATTTACCCCTCTATGTGTATAGTGGAATATATTTCTCTATATTTAAATGACCAGACTTGTGAATTTTGGTGCTTCAGGATACAAAAAAAATCTCTTTTGATATTTATGGTCTTTTTTATAAAATTGTCATAAACTGTTATTTGGGTTGACTTCCACTGGAGTGATACTGTTATATAAGAAAGAAAGGCCAAATGTTGAACTTGACTACTTCGATGCATATCTTTGTGTGCATCCATGCTGCTTTTATATTTACATGGAAAACTAGAAGAATGTGGCAAGTGTTTGAGGTGAGAAGTGTTTGAAAATGGTAGAATTTTTACTACTGATTTATTCTAAGACAATTGGTCATTGTTTTTCATCAGTATCTCTACTGAAAGGTTAGTGGAGTCAAGAGTGGGTGAGTCTTACAATGGGGACAGGTTCATCTGTCTCACTCTACTCATAACCCACCAAAAATTTAGTTGTTATTGTTTTCCTTTGTGATAAATTGAAATATACAAGTTATTAAGGAAATATATGAATTTTTGCTTTTTTTTGGCATGTTTTTCTTATTTCCTGAGATCAAATTTTGAATATGAGAATTGGGAAGCAGTTTAATTTCTGGAGGTCATCTCTGCTAAAGCATGTGTCTGTTTTAGTGCTGCATGTGCTGGATAAGTGCTGTCCACTGAGATACTCTGTCTTTGACATCATAGGAGTAAGTAGTCTGTACAGTTGCTTGTAGTGCACGTTCCCTGCCATCATCTCCTTTTGACAGCTCAGCTGTTAGCAGAGCATTTTCGCAACTGGGGGAACACATCTGTTCTTCTCTCTCCTTTTAACATTGAAGATGATGTTCTCACCAGCTCTCAGTTATCTGGGGGAGTTTGGTGCTTACAGTCAGAGGCATCAGACAGCACTGGAGTCATACCTTGTGCATGACCTCTGCCAGTCAGGTCAGGTTAGCAATTGCTGCATTACACACAGCAAGCACTGATTCTCCTGTTGTGACTTTTCCCTCTTTGTAATTACTGAGATCCATCTCTTCCTGTTAACTCGTACTGAAAGTGCAGTATGCATGGAATGGAAAGACATTTATATTATGAGGAACAAAGATAATGGGGGAATCATAAGGGAGAACAGTGTTTTCCTTACTGCAGAGTACTTTTCTGCAATTTTTATATTCTTTTAGGTATAAAAAAAGCTAATAAGATTTACTTTTTTAATTTTAGAACTGGCAGGTGGTGAGGAAAGACAGGATGATATAAAGCATTTTACTTCCCATGATTTAGTCTGGGGTCATACTATGCTCACTGCTCTTGAAACTCTGGCATGATTTACTCCCACAGAACTGTTGTCCCTGAAAGGGTGATTGCTGCACTGATACACCTAAATCTACAGCTGGTTGGTGTAGTTTAGGACAGGTGCTGAGTAGTAAGTCCTGCTGTTGTGCTAATCACCAATAACTTCCTCAAATCAGTTGGTAGTCAGGAAAATATGTGAAAAAGATTTTAAGACCAGTAGTCTTACGTGCATATCTAAGTACTCTTGGCTTATCAGATATAAGGTCTAAGAAGCATAGAGAAGGAATTGCTTGAATAGATTTAAAGCCAAAGTGCTGTCTGGACCTTCTTGGCTTCTCACTCTCTATTGCAGGAAAGGTGGTTTTTCTTGCACCCTCTTGTGATGTTTTCCAGAGAAAATTGTAGAAGCTGTAGCAAAACCCTCTGCTTCTTAAGCTCAAGCAGCGAATCTGTTATCGAGCACGATGTGTGAGCTGCTCTCAGATAGACCTGCGACTACAATGGAGTTTGTGCGAAAAAGTGTAATTTTCATATTATGATGCCACTTAGTCTGTCACTTGCAATCTGCCTTTAAAGAGCAGTTCTAGGTCACCGATTTGTTCTTAACTTACAGTTTCAGAACGACCGTGGAATTTTGCACAGAACACTCCTGAATAAGAAAAGATGCATCTGCTCCGTTTCCTGGGTGCAGCAGGAACATATGATCGTGGGGGTTTTTCTATCCTTTTCTTAATACCTTTTTAATAATGTCTTCTTTCTGTCATGGAGTGCAGTAGTGCATTTATAAGGAACTTTTCCCTTTAACAGCAATTGTGTTTTTGTCAGTACTCTGAATAATAGAAATTCACTTTTCCAGTGTCCCAAATGACAGGGAAAACTGTTTCATCAGCAATATATCTTCAAAATTGCATTTAGCAAATAAAACTGTGGTGGACTTTAAATATAAATAAGACCCATCCCTTGGATCTTCTTTTAACTGCAAACCTTCAAAAAATTATATTTTTACTCCCAGCAAATTACCTAGGAGAAAAAAAATGACAAGAGTAATCTATTTTTTTCACAGCTGGTCGGTTGGCCAGAGTTTCTCATCAAGGAGTACATGCTGTTTGCTCCCCAGATGGACAGGCTGGATGAGTAACAAATCCACAGAGCCTGGGACACAAGGTAGAAATTATACTGCCTGTACTTTTAATCTTGCACAGCTCTGCTCATTGGTAATTGCAGGTGGCCCATATCCAAATGAGTCTCTATTGGGACAATATCCTATATCTTGTCAGAATGAGTCCCATTAAAGCCTCCACTGGAATTAAGCCAAAATCTTGAAATAATTATGGGAAACTTATTTTTAAAAAGTTGAAGCCATGTAATTGTGACACACATTTAAGCACCATCAGCTGTAACTGCAACGTTAGCTGCTTCTGCTTGGTCCATTTTGTCTGTCTGGCTCAGCAATACAATGAGAGGTACTGAGCAAAAAATACATGAAAATGTGACTTTGATCACTATGTGTCTTTTTGTTCTGAGACCTCTGGATAGTGCTGGAGCAGCGGTGTTTGAACAGTGCCTGGTGAATTCCCTGAGGCTTGGACAAGAAATGCTGCCTGTACACTGCCACACAGATATTTGGGTCACATCTTGCTTGTACTTTAATTTAAAGCATGTTTGCTGCTGTGCTCATTCTGCCCAGGGATGCCCCTACTTTATCAATCAGAAAGCATGAAGATTTAGGAGCCTTTGTTGTGAGAGTCTTATTAGAAAGTTTGAAATACAAAGTGATTCCATACATTAGCCCTGAACCATTTCCTTGGGGACACCAACCTCCCCCTTTCCTTCTACAGTCTAGATATTGAAGAACTGCGTTTTCTTCTTCCTGTGCTTTTGAGATGCCATACAAGGGCAGAAACATCTCAAAGGTACTCTAAAATGCTAGTGGGCATATTTAAAAGGGATATGTCTAATTTCTAAAGAAAGCCTCAAGGCAAAATGCTTCTCTTACTCTGATGTAATTCTGACGACTACTAAACCATTATACTTTTAAACTAAGCATGTAAACATCAGGCTCCAGACTCATTAGTGTAAGACTTGGAGGGCTGCTGTCAGGGATGCCATGGTAACTGGAGCTCTCTGCTTCCCCCATCATTTCACTGGAGCTGTGGGGTTGGAGCAGAGCACTATCCAGTCCAGCCTGGTGCTGATCTCCTCCAGGGAAGGCGCTGGGCGGGGTCTGGTCTTCCAGCACAACTCACCGTGCCCATTGAAAGTAGATCTGCTCTGCTCTGTCTTGCTCCCTCTTTTTAAATCTCACATCTGCAAATCAGGCTGGTATGTGAACTCAGTTCTGACTGCATGGATTAGAAGTGAGATGCTTGTGGTTGTAGTAGATGAAACTTCCTCAGACCTCTTTTCCTCTGCTCTTCCTTGCTTGCTGGTCTGGACTTGATGAATGTGTGGGAGAGAATGTGCAGACATGGGTAGGAAAAGGTCAGATTTGGAAAAAATGTAATCAAATTGATTCACTTAGTTTTTAGGTCTTGTACTGAATGGTGATACTGTTTTATTTGGGATCTGGAAATCTCCTGGTATGGATACCCACCGGGCTTGTGCAATACACTTGAGACACAAATAGGACACAAAGAAGGGATCTCTCTGCACTGCACTTTATTTCCCCTTGTGATGAGAAAAGCTGAATTCCTGCAGTGGCCTTACTTCAGGATCCCATGTCCACTCCTGTGCTCTTTCTAGTGACCTTAGAGAATTAAGCAAGGTAAAGGGGTTACATCCCTTTTTCTGTACAAATAACAGTCCACTGGCAGTACTCCTTGTGATATATCTCTGGGTCTATTTTGATAGAGCAGTTACATAGTCCGTAAGTCCTGGGCCATAGGACTGCGATCTGTCTCAGAACAGTTTTGCTGATGGTTCCAGAGCAGATGAGTGTGTGGGCTGACTTCTTGCAAGCCTCACAGACTACTGTATCTTCAGCAACCTCCTCAAACCTCAAGGTAATTTAGATAAAGCATTTGTGCCCTTGCTCGACTTCATGGTCAATATTTAACTGCTTTGCTATAATAAAGATACCTTACTAACGAGCATGTACAATACACCGTCTGCTTGAGGGCGTGTTTGTTGGTAATTTTTCTGCTCTATAAGACAGTAATATGAGACTGTATACAAACAACAGCATCAGTAAGCAGCATGTTTGTATGCATGTGGGCAGGGAGGTTAAACCTGAACAAGCTAGAGGTAAAAATTACAGTGTAATCCTTGTGTATCTGAGAAAATAGTGTGGGGGGGAAGGTGTGTGGGGGTGTGGGTTGTGTTTATTTTGTGGTTTCGTTGTTGGTTTTTTTTTTCCTCCACTCCTCTTACTGTAGAGCCAAAAACTTAGTGTTTCCTGGTTTCCAAGGCTGGAAGGGTCTGCTTGATTTTCTGCACAGCATTGCCCACGAACTTTCTTCTTCCAGATGCAATTTTCTGTGCATTGATTTTAGGTATTTTTGCTGTATGTGTATATGTATATGAAAGCGAGTTGGAGAGTCAGGTCTATTACTTAGAGCACCTGAACTCGGTGTCTAAGAAAAATGTGACTATTCTAGAACATACCAATGCTGCTGTAGCTAATATTTTGATGTCTTTGACAACACAAGGAGCAATATCCCTTTGCCATGTCTATGATTCTTATGGTTGTTTTGGGTCTGCTTTGGTGGGAGAAAAGAAAAATCTTCCTGCCTGAAATAACATACTCTCTGCACCGCAGATGTAACATCTGTATAATTAAACTTTTAATCTGGAAAATAGCTCTTAAAGGTTAACATGTTTTTGTTTGGTTTATGTCTGCTCTGTCCTGGCTTTGGCACCAGCATGTGTAAATGCTGTTAGTCCTCCAGAGTCTAAGATTGGCAGGGCCAGCTGGAATTCTGGAATGCCAGGTGACTCTCCTGTACTGTTGGTTTATCAGAAGGAAACTGAGAACCAAGAGTAACAATTCAAGCTCCTTTATTGCTGTAAGCTGGAGATGACAAAAAACCAAATAAAGTTTCCTGAAGGAACAGGTTTGTTACGGACCTCAGTGAGTTCGGAGTAAAAAATGTTTTTTAAAAAAGGTAGACTATTATTTTTACTGTCATTCTCCTGAGCAGAGGCAAAGCTCAACCGAAGCATGGAGAACTGTTTGAACACTACAGCAGCTCAGTATTCCCCGTGGCTGCACATGAATGGCTTTAGGAGTCTGACTTTCTTCCTGCCATAAAAAAATCCCAAAACATCTGCATTTGGCCATTCTTTTCTTTCAGGCCAACTCTGAGCAGGGGTTTCTTGTGGTTGTCCCAGCAGCCCTAAATGCAAATGGATCTGAGTATTACCCCATAGTCAGCTCCTAAAGGAGACTGCTCGCAACAGGTTTCAGAGCACAGCTGTGCCTTGAACAGGATGTGACTCATGGGTATGTGGTACCTACCATGCAGACATCCTTATGCATCACCAGCATATCAGTGTTTTCCCATTGTTCAGAACCACATGCCAGCAAGTGCCCAGAGGGATTTCTTCATTGGGTCAATTCTTTTGTCATCCTGGGCTGCAGTAATCGGGTCAGACCAGCCTGAACTTTCTGCATTAAGGTGGAAGAGAGGAACATTTACTGTGTTGTTTCAGTACTATTTCAGAGTTGATTTAATTAGCCCCTCTTGTTTTCAGCTCATGCAGGAAGCATTCTTTTTTCTTACCCATTTAGCCAGAAAAATTGTGATGAGTTTTACGGGCTTGCTTCAAAAAAAGTCTTAGTAGCAGTCTCAAATATTTTGTGGCAGTGTCTGTGTCACTTCTGTCTGGCTACATGTGCCAAGGCAGCTGACTGTCTCCCAAGAGAATTAGGGTCAGACATTGCTCCTTCATAATGGTGAGCAAATAAGGTTTTTAATGAGAACGTATTTGGGATGAGACATAAAGCAAGGAAACCAGCTGTTCATGTATTGCTTGTAGCATGTTCCAAAGGTGTGAGAAAAGTAATTGCAGCTTAATTCTTTGGGATATTGGTACATCTGGTGGGAATAGTGAATAGCAGAGAATTGTCACTGATGTGTGATAAGCCACACTAGAAGCTAAAAGTTGGTGAAGACTCAAGCAAAATATGGAATCTATAGCTGCATTTTGGATCCTATGGCAAAACCATGGCCTGATCCAAAATTCAATGCCAGACTTCTTTTGGATTCAAGAAAGTTGGAATCTGAAGGCCTGAAATTAACACAATATTTATAAAAGCCTGGCTTTCAGTTTTCTATCAACAGTGCAGCATAAGGGAATTAGAAGCTGATGAGATGATGAATCATGAAGTGCAACGTTTAGGTAGCACCTTGGTCATGGCAAAAATCTTAAATCTCTGCATGTGTACACATGGAAATATACCTTGGACTCATCTCCAAGACACTGCAGTAATTGCAACTTATTTATGTAAATGCTGTTTTCTCAGGGCGGGGCAGTGGTGCATTTTATCATGAGCAAATCTCCTTTGCTTTTCCTTGACTGTCAAAAAGCTGTAGAAAGAACAATTTCAGGACGTGTTGAGATGCCTTAAACACAATGCTTTTCTTTGCAGTTCAGTTTCTCGTGAGCTTAAATTTATACTTTTCTTTCAAGAGCCTGGGCTTCCTTGAAGGTTTGTTCCACCTGAGGAGAGATGTCCCTGTCTTACTTAGTGTCAGCTTTGATTCAGACGGTAATACTGCATGGATCCAGGAATCTGTGGCCTTTCCCACCAGTTGGTCATCTATCATTTCATTACAGTAGGGTTACTGAATTGATGTGTCCTGGCTAATTCTCCTAAAGCAGCTGTACAGCTATCCAGTATCTCACCAGGCAACTGTGCACACTGTCTCAATTGATAATACTCTGTGATACTATTAGCAGATGGCAGAACATGACCTACCTGTGAAATCTGACCCTCAGGGATCTTCTAACAGTGCCTGTTTTCTCAGGGAATGTCTTGAGATATACTTTTATCTTTCTGCTCTAGCATTGCAACTGTGTTTAATTTTTCATAGAAATAAAGGAAGGTATCACACTGCTAGTATTCAGCCTTCTAACTGCTAGTGACTATCTAAGAAATGAAGATTTGCTGTTAATATTAGTTCTTACCATTTCTTCAAATGAGGTTGTAATGAAATTTGATATATAATTTTTTAAGTAGCGGCACAGGAGCTATTTTAGATTTAACAACTGCAGTATCTTTGCTTCTTATATTTTTCATTAATCTTGATGTGGTTAATTAGTTGCTGTTCCTCAGTGGAAATGTTTGACTAGAGTAGAACGAGACTAATGAAATCTCTTGGGTTGCTCCTGCTGAAAAGGACTGAGTGCTAGAAGGAAGGACATCGAGCTAGGCTAAACACAATGTTTGTTCATACGTTAGCCCTATGCGGCCACATTTGCATGTTTAAAAAATAAAAATGGTTGAAGATAAAAGCACAGAGTAACATGCTTTCATGACTTTCTGGTGTCCCATTCCACAGTAAGTGGTTCTTAATTGTGACATTTAGTGTAGGGCAGGTGTAGGGAACCTCTGTGCAGACTGGAAGTCTGTGCATAAAAAGAGCTAATGGGACAAGTTAAGTCTCTGTTTTGAAAGCCCAGCATGCAGGTTAGCAAATATCAGCAAACCAAGATCAGAGTGTGTTAAATTCCACCCCAGGATAGGCAAAATAGGCTACGGTTTTGAAATTAGAAGCAAAAAAGATAGAAATATGTCTGGGACATCACCACATAGCTGGGTAGAGTCTGAACTGAGGATGAAAAATTTGTTGTTAACAAACACATCTGCAGTAGGATTTTGACTAGGTCCTATGTTTCCTTACTTTGGCCAGAGAACAGTATTTAAAAATCTTTAATTTGCTTGTTCAGAAGTCTGCATCCATGGCTTCCTTCGTATTTAGCCAGAGTATGGCAGTTACCATGGCATAGTATAAGGGCTTACACTGAATATTGGCTTATGTGAGACCAGATAGTATCTCTGTTCATTGTTTGGAAGAAAGAAATAGCATTTATCTTCTCCCCAGCATTCGGCATTAGTGGTCACTATTACAGAACTCCTTCCATGCTGTGATAACAGTATAACATATAGTATCATCTGTGTGTCTTCAGAAGAATAGGAAATAATGAGCCAGGTTCACTTCTGTTCCTGTTCCATTGAAGTTGGAAAAATTATATCAGCAGGAAGTTTGGCCTCCTGCATGTTAATTGAGCTCTTTTCAGTTCAGTGCTTTGTTTTACTTTAATTTTTAAATTATAGCCATGAATTGTCCCTAACAATGCTATATCAAGACCTGCGCTACTGCCAAGCGCAGCCTTTCAGACTCAGTCCTTGCTGCAGCTGTGCTGCTCGTGAGGCACCCATGGACTTGGTTTTGGATAAAATGCCCTGTTTGCAACCAGCACAGTTACCTGCTAACTCTGCTGTGTACCACATTTCAGTGCCTGACAAGACCTGTACCTCTTAAATTAAGAGTAATGTGGCAGGAGAATGGGAAGCATATGTCTGCCTGAGGAGGCCCAGGACTTGTCACAGTGTGAGGACTACCTGTCCTCAGGCAGGTGTCTTCAAGTGAGATTCATTGCCCCAGGGGACCTGGCAAACAGATGCAAAGAGACTTTGATTTGGATTGGTTTCTCCAGAGATGGCTGCCAAGCTGGGCTGATCTGTCTGTCTTACTCTGTTTTCGTTTTCTCACATGCAAGAACAACAGCTGGGAAGGAAAAAAGGGAGGTGGTGTGTCTTGAGGCTCACAGGTACTGAGCAGCTGGCCATGAGATGTTGGCAATAATGGGGGAAAAAGTAGCTTGCTGAATTGGATGTGAACTTTCATGACTAATCTCAACCCAATGCTTATGAAATACTCCACAGTTCCTGGATTAAAAGCCCCCCATTTTTTTTTTTTTTTTTGTTGTGTGTTAAAGTGTCTGTTGAATTTATCTGGCTTTAGATTTACCTGACTTTATCCAATCAATCTTACATTATTGTCTTCTCTGTTTGTAAGTGATCTATTTTCTACTAGATTGCTCACTGTTTTAACTGCATGTACAGCCTGAATGCTAAAACAGATGATATCACAGTAATTGTTTTTTAGGTCTGTAATAATTCATGAGCATTGCCTACAAAGCAGATTTTGGATGGTCTTCAGGGGTAAACACATTAAAGACAGGTACTTGTAAGCTCTTTTACAACATATTAGCATAATAACATCCTGTAAAACAAGCATCTTAATAATCTAAGAACATCTGATGTTGGTCCATTAACTGCCTTCATCTTTGTCTTAAACTGCCAGTGATTTCCATATCTGGGCATCATTTAGTATTGTAGCCAAGGAATTTCCTGCTGTTTCATAGAAGTGACCAAGTTCAAATAATGTACTAGGGGTTTAGATTCTTCTCCTTTAAAAGTATATTGTGCCCCGTGTGAAAGGGAAATCACCTTGAGAAATGTTGCTGTGTGCCAAAACCTAATAAAATTACATCTTAAACCCCTTAATTTTGTCATTACCAATTGTTATTTCCTCTTATACCAGGTAATTAGATAGTACATGAGAAAAATGTAATTTTTCCTTTGCTTATTTATTGAAGTATCAAGGGTTACATTTGGAAATGGTATTATGATACACATCTGTGTGTGTTCAAATTAGGAAGGTTTTAATGATACCTTAAGAATTAGAAAAGCAATTGCTTAACTAAACTGCGAGAATGCCTACAAATGAATGCATTATGTTTATACAAGGTTTGTTTAATCTGTGAATTGTTGCATATCTAGTTAGATTATGCAGACAAAAATTAGATATCCTTGTTTCCAGCTCCTTGTCAGTATACTCTCATCAAACTAAAAGAGCTCTGCCTAACTGCTCTTCATTGAATATCATAATTACTCTTTGTTAGGTAGTGTCCAGCTCTGTCAATGTGCAAAATTACTGTCCTGAGAGATTCTGAAAGCTTAAAAGGTGCCTGTGCTAAAAAGTGAAAATAAAGTACTCATTTAGAACAGAGAGTTATTAAGACTTCACTTTTCTATTCTGCAGTTTTGAGTATTGATACAGAAACCACATTATGGATAACGTGGAGGGAGCAGTCTGACAGTTCCTACCTGGTTTTCTATTTTCTTGATACAATCTTACCTCATTGGCTTTATTACATGGAAACAGGGAAAAATACATATTTCCAAAGCTGTAAGTTGTGGAATGTTAGGATATTAACCATCAAAATAAACTCATTCAAAACCATTGAAAAGTCAACAATTTCACACAGTGCTTGCTGAGCTTGTGGGGGTTTCCTGGGCTTTACATCCACTGCTGCAATCAGGTACTAGTCCAGGATTTTGATAATGAAAACAAAACTGGTGTAATCATGTGGATCCATGTTTTGGCTTTTTAAATTCTCTTCCATCTCAAAGGTGCAGGGAGATGTTGAAAGTTATTTTGGAGGCTTTTTTTGATGCCTGTGTGCAGTTTTTGGAAAAATGTTCGATCTCAACTTTAAAGAGAGCAAAACCGTCCTGAGAATTTGATGAGAGAGTTCAGGAAATGTGATTTCTGGGCAGAAAGCTGACCTGTTGAAATGGCTGCTCACAAGAGGCTGATGCTTTTCAATTACGTTGACAACAGTGAATGTCTGGGCTCTTGGCAATGTAGACTCTTCGCCTTTAAGTAAATGCATTTGAGAATAGATTAGTTTGCAAGCACTTGAATTGATTTAATGTGTGTTTACTCTTCAGATATTCACTGTGGCTGTTTACCTCTGCAAGATAAATATTTAAAATTGCATTTGAACCTCACATTAACATTTATGTTTGTGTCATTATAGTTTCCTTTTGTGAATGAGATTTACCTATCAGTCTTAAAGCTGTAATAAGAATGAGTCTATTTTTGTAATTTTCAGCTTCTCACACTAATCTGCCATAGGGTTGAATTAATCTTGTGGCACGTTTACTGCTCATTCATCATCAGAGTCACAGCAATGAAGCAGTCATCAGGGTAGAAAAGCACTGGTACTTTGTGAACAGTGCCAGGATGACAGGTCTTGCAATGGAAATCCACGTACAGCACAGTGCAGCCACCTATTCCTGGGCAGTGAACGCCTATCAGGCAAAAAAAACTAAGGGTCTCTGGGGCCAAAAGCATGACAGCTGAACAAGAAACTGGATACAGGTATTTATTTTATTCTGGAGCTTGTCACTAGAAAGGAAAGGGCTCATGTTATGGCCGTAGTTTTCAGAGTCCAGTAACTCATGTGCTGGGAGCAGAGTGCAGACTTTCTCTTTGTGTCCCCTGTGGCTGCCCAAGCAGTGGCTTTGTCATGGCTCTGACATGTGCCAGGTTTGTTTCGGTGACTTATGAGTGAAAGGGGTTCCTCTGCCATCTCTGTGCTTGCTGATGTACACAAAAATATGCTAAAGAAGGGACTATCCTCCATTTGCTGTTTTTTCAACTTTGAATTATGTTCAGAAGTCCATTTGACAAGAGCTGGGGCACTGCAGAGTTTACTTTTTTCCAGGTTCTCTCTTACAAAAGAAATCTGAAACTCCCTTGTGTGTAAACTAGATTTTCCTTTCTCTGTTCTATGAAGACTGATGTGAATTCGCATTTGGTTGGACTTCGGAGTTTATGGTAAAACGTTCAAGTATAAATCAGAGTTTCTGTACTTTATGGAGAGTTTTGGCAAATGTTTCAGAGCTTTTCCACTGCGTAAGCAGTTAATAGCATTGTTGTGAAAATTTTAAATTTTGCAGGTCACGTAGTGCTAACTTTAAGTGGAAGTAGCATAGTTATATAATGCCTTGTTTCATTAGCAGGAGCTGCATGCTTAACGAGATATTGTACCAAAAGCCAAATCCCAAGGTATGCAGTCAAGGCCCTTCTGGTTTTGTAAAGGGTGAAGACTTTCATCTTTCTTCTTAATTTCCCATTTAACATTAGAAAATTAATTAATGCATAACCACAAATATTTCCCCCCTCCCGTCCCCCAAAGAATTAAGAATGTAATTATTTAGCTGAAAAATTCTGAGCATATGAAGCAGATTCCAGCTAGAAGACTTTACATCATAGTCAGTGTTCCAATGTGGCTGGAAATCAATGCAGGATGTGATTCCTTATTTGGGTTTATATGCCTTGATACACAAACTAAATCATATTCTATGTTTTCTACAGTACAGAGCGCATCTCTGGTATCTTGTAAAGGATAGTGAAAGATGACAGCAGAGATTTCTGTGCAAAGTACTTTTTATGTTGAGCTTTGTATCATCTGTGTGATACAATCTAAACATGCTGTTGTGCCTCTTTACAACATGGATCAAATACTGTATCTTGAGTAAGGACAGATAATTTTTGCTCCTCCTTGAGAGATAGATCTTTTGAGGCTGGACTTTTGGCATCAGAGAGATCACTTGTATAACAAGGTTTTATTTTTTAACTCTCTTTTTCTGAAAGGCCATGAAAGTCATACATCTTGATCAAAAAGCTGATTGCCACCCAGATCTTTTAGGTAGGTGATAAGCCCTCATTTTGCTGTATGTCTTTTATGAAGTAAGAAACATAATATATTCAAAACAGTAGATAAAGATACATTTAGAAGAAGTGATGCTGCTTGGACTGAGTAATATGGTCTTGTTTGATCTTTATTTTAGAGTGTGCAGTGAAGCTTTTGGGTGTAACTGGCTTTTCCAGTGCTGATTGCAGGGCAGAACAGTTGTTGTTCCCCGTGCTGCTGCTTGTGTGGGAAGGGGCACCTTTACAAGGAGGAGCAAATGAGTGTAGTTGGAGGTGGAAGAATCAGGCTGTGAAGCTGTCAGAAGTACAGGCACTGTCCTGCTACTGTGCAGATGTCTCAGGTGACCGTTTCCCTCCATTGCCATGAGTAAAAAAGTCTGGAGTTGGTCCATTAAATCTGTGCATATAAATCTTAATGACTGACATAAAGATATTATTCTGGAAAGTATCTGCAACCAGGCAACAATTAAATCCAGGATGAGAGCAATGACGTGATTAAAGTTAAGCATGTGCTTATGCTATTACTGTGAACAAAGGCAGAGCTGAGTGCTGCTACACCGCTCTCCTGGCTTTGAGCTTGAGTAAATAAACAGCAGATGAAGTGTCAGACGCACTTCCACTTCTGGGTTTTTAGTGGGTCATTAATCCTACTTGTCTATGCTGTACTGCTTTATAGATACAACTGTACTGATAGGATGGTAAGGAAGTAAAAAACAAAGCTGTGGAAGAGATATAAGCAGTTATATCCTATAACTGGTTTGCCCACTGGCTCAGGATGATGTTTTGGTGTAGATTATTTGATATTTTTGTGATATTTGGAGACTGATGGGTAAAGTTTTGCAACCACAGAACTGTCCAGGAGAACTCTTGTCTTCCATAGGTAAGGAATAAGCCTAGTCAGATCAAAATCAATTGCAGATAAATCATTGCAGTGGAGAGAAGTGCAGCAAATATTACTATATCCATAGCATTTGCACAGTAATGGGTGTTGTGGTTCACAAATTCTGAATTATTTTTGGTCCTCAATTTCTTGCAAAACTAAGGAGAAGTCAGTAAGAATTGCCGGTGTCTTGCAATGAATAGGCAGTGGATTTTAATTCTCTACTGAGAATATTCATTAAAGCTTTTTGTAAGCCAAGTGCTTTGAAAAAATCACACTTTTATTGAATTATTTTTCTCCCCAGATGTATAACATTTTGGCTGTCTCCAAAACATGTTCAGAAGAGGTTACTATGTCTGGACTTAACTGTATTTATATTTTTTGCTCTACTGTCTTGCAGCAAAATGCACATAAAAGTTAATTTTAGAATAGTATGATAATATTCACAGGGTTGCTGTAGGAGCTTTGAATAATACAAACTATGTACACTCTATTTACAGAACATATTCTGCATGAAGTTCTGTACTTCTAGAATTAACTTTGAATATTGATTTTTCACTACAAAGAGCTGTAATGGAAGAATATGGTGGACCATTGTGAAAATGAACGTAAAGTCTAGTCCAGTTATTCAGATATACAGCAGTAAAGGATCTGGTTAAAGGGCTAAGAGAACAAATGGTAAAATTTGTCTTGGAGTGTACTAATATAACATTAAAAAAGATATCTGTGTCAAATGGAGAAAGGCACTGACAAGAAAAATATTTTCATGGCAGTGTGTATTTGAAAAGAATGCCAAATTAGATTGAGTTCTGACTCCACTGGTAATACACTTTATACTTTCTAGACCTTTGATTCCCATCTGATACACTATATTCAGTGAGATGCTTTCAGTACTGACCTTTCAGCAAATACAATTCTGCTAGAATTCACATTTTATGCAGTACAAACATGCATTTATTGCTATTAATTCCTAAAGTGGTGCTTAGTGAATATGAAAAAGATGAACTGTATTCTGGGTAAGATGAGAGAAATCACATAGACAAGGCTGGGCGATGTTATTGCTTTATATCACGAGATTTATTGTACAGTTCTCAACACAGTGTATGTTAAACAAAATTAGTATTAGTGAATCAGTGTTGGCAGATAAATGTGGCATAATTATGAACTGCAAATGGTAGCACAGTCCTTTGTTACTTACGCATTTAAGTCATTAATAATAAAAGTCATACACTGAGATGTGGGCGCTGAAAGTACTTTAGGAAATTATAGAATATAATTACATCTTCTCTCCTTTTGGATATTTTTTTTCCTGCTTGGTTTGAATGTTTTATTAGTTTTAGCTCTTTAGAGACTCTAAATATTAGTAGTGCTTTGATCCTTAGCCAACTTTTGTGAAGTACAGTGGTCTAGATCCCCCACTGGTGACAACTGGTACAGCTTCATGGATTTTTAGCGTCTTTCCCATCCTACAGGACTGTGTTGCTTTGCACCCACTGAGCTGCCAGAACATAAGACTTGCCATTGAACCAGGCTTGGAAAAAAGATTGAACTTTGTGGGGTTTGTCACTTTTATGAAGTAGAGGTGACTGCATGGGAAATGTAAACCCTCTGGGGAAGGCACCACAGGGCAAGGGTTTGTCATTTTGCATTTTCATTCCTGAGCTGGAGATAGCAGGAGGTAGCCCAGAGGGCTGCCTGGGGGAAGGTGTTCCTTGATGTAAGTCAACATGACAGACTGGGGTTGCTCAGGCCTGCTCTGTTTCCTGTCCTGGCTGTAATTTTTTGTTGGATCGTGTCCTTACAGGGCAGGTAACAGCCTTCCATACTGGCACAGGCACCCCTGCTTTTCCTAGCCAGGTAACCATCCAGCATGAGACGGTTTTTGAACTCGTGTTTAACTGCAGTGTGGGGAAGGGACTCTCAGCTGTGTGGGAGAAGAAACTGTGGTGCGAGAGGAGACTGAGTGAATGGTGGGGTGTGTAAACACAGTGACTGCCAGCTGTGAAAGGGGGTGACCTGTGACAGCAATGCTGCCAGTGCTGCTCAGAGCATTATTCAGGAGGCAGAACTGATAAGCAAATGTCCTGTTACTGTATATGACAGTTGAATTTAGATGTAAAAAGAGAGTGAGGAGATGAATATAAACCCCACGTTGTGTTAAACAGTATCAAAGCGTATTACAAGGGCTGAAAATACTTGGCTGAGATACAGATTACATAAAACCAGTAGATGGGCTTGTTGCTGAGTAGATGTGCAGCCCTTCGGGCAGTTACTGCAGGGCCAGTTCAGCATGAGCGATGTGTGAAGTGGAGGAAATTGCTGACCTGCTTGAACAAATGCTCTCTTTGGGGTTCACTGGAGGTTCACAATGACATATCTGAAGGGGAATGTCCTTACCTTAGTGAAGGCAGTGGCAAAACTCTCACTTTCACAATGTGTCTCTAGATGACAGAGAACTTCAGGCATCAGTTCTCTGTTGGAGCCACAAGTTAATTTGTGTTGTTGAGCTGAATATCTGGCACTGATATTTTCTTCTTCCACCTGATGTGCCCTTAGAGCCTGCTAGAGGGAAGCTGCTTGAGGTGCTGTGTGAAGTTCAGGCAGTTTTGGGCTGGTGATGTGGAACATAAGAACACAAGATGTCTTGATTTTTTTGGCTGAGTATTCTTAGCCCTTTGTTCCATCCTGCTCATGCCCAGTTGCACAACTGAAATATGGCTTTAAGAAGAATGCAGTGAGGGACATTTGCTGTGTGAGGGGGATAAAAAAGTGCCACTGAGACCCACATGGTTTTCATATATTTAAATTTTCAAGTGGAGAATTGTTCACAGCAACGACCGAAGACTCAGTTTCACATAGCTTTTCTCTTTGGTTCCATGAACTTTTCAGTCTGAACAGCTTTGTCCAGTATGCAAAGCAATTGTCTTAAGATCTGCTTTAAGCAAGGTTTATTTTGTACCAATATAACATTTCCTTAGTGATTAGTTGACACAATTTTATTAACTTACATTGACTGGGTTTTAAATGCAAATTGAATGCTTTAGCAAAATTACCAAGCAACCAAATTACATCAGAATTAGGGCACATAAATGAGAACAGTAAATTGATGAGAAGTTCATCACCTGCAAAATAATAGATTAACAGAGCATCAAAACCCACTTTGTTTTATAACAATAAATTGTAAATTAGTTATCAGTTTATCATTCAGGTAAAAGCATTCCAAAGTGCTTCTGTATATTTTGAACACAGTAAGTGAATTGCTAGCACAGGGAGCTGAGGACAGCAGATGAATCTGTCAGGATACAAGCTTGTGATGGAAAGTTAATCTGTGCACAGACAGAGTATTTACTATTTCCCTGCTGTCAGTTTTGTAACAGGTTAATTTTCCAGGAGCTCCCAACTAGAACAGTTCTCAGAATCTTCAAATCTTTAAACCGACCTTGGAAAGTGGTACAAAATCCTACGTTCCTAGGCCTTAATCCTGCTTTCATGTCTCTTTTTATTTGGATTATTGTCCGAGTATAGAGGTCACTTGAAACTACAAGTCCCTTGTGACTGTGAGGATTGGAACTAATATATCCCATCACAGGGCATAATTAAACATGAAAGGCTAATTTAACTATGTCGAGGCTAATCTAGGTTAACCATGTGGTGGTAGGGGAATACTCAGTAGAATGGGGGGGAACTTATGTCAAGTAACATTTTTCAGGTAACCTGAACACCGAAAAGTAATAATAAAGTTTAACTGGTAGGTAGTTTTAAGGAAGAACACTGTAACTGTACTGTGAAGTATATACTGCATCATGTGGTCCCTCTGTGCAGAGAGATAAAGCAATACAGGTATTGACCAGAGGCTGCAGACAAACAGAAAAAGCGGTATTCTTACTGTAACTATTTTAATTTGAAAATAAGATATTGGATATATAGCCAAAAAGACCTAAATCTGCACTGAAGAAAAGATCTCTTACCTTTGAGGCAGAGATAATAAAGCAGGATGCTTTGAAGTAGTATTAAAATGAAAAAAAAAAACAACCTAAAGCCCCAGTGTAGCTGGAAATTATTTTTACTGATCAGGATATCCATCTGAGGAACTGCATAGGCTGAAGATTAGCATAGTCATGTTCCATTACAGTGATGTGTATATATGTATATATAAAAATACATATAAATGCAGGGGTTTTTTTCCTCCATGTTGCTAGAAGGACAGATCTTTAGAACTCTGAAATTACCTTGGAAAGCCACAGTGTCCAAGAGTTTTGAAGATAGTTGGTCTGAGAACTTTTTAGTGCCTGATACCTGAATCACCAGACTAGGAAAAAAATTTCTTCTCAGCAAGCTTTGGAGTTCAGAAAACTGGGCCAGTACTGCTCTGTTTTCAAACATAACAGGAGATACAGCAAATACTGCTATAAGGAAGCATAATGATGAGATTAATATTTTGCCACATTTTATTTCATTTTAAAATACAGTATAATAAAAGCTACTCCCTGTGAAAGAAGAATGCAAATAGGTTTGGAGTGCATCAGCACACTGCTTTGCATATTAGGGGACTATATTATTTATACGGATTGAATTCACCCAAAGATTTTTTTTTCGAATGTCCATAGGACTTGAACTACAGCACAGCCCAATTAAATTGAAACCCAGGAGGTCAGTAACCCTGTTGGATGATTACATCACCCTTCACTAAACCTCAGAGACTAAAACAAAGAAACCCTTCCAAGGATATGCTGGTCATTGGATAAAGTGCTTAAGAAAGGCATCCAATGTGCAAGCTTGAGATTAGCAGGTCTTTATTGTTGTCTGAAATTATTTCATAAAGGGAATCCCAGTCCAGAGTGAGTGTTGGAAGTGCTGTGTGCCAGCCTGAGGGCAGGAGCATCGTTAGCCCTGGTCCTTATCTGTGCTCTGCTGGTGCTGGCTGAGTCCTGAGGTCAGCCTGCCCCTTGGAATTTAAAGATTCCATTTCAATTATGTTTAATCTTTTGCTACTGTAGATACAGCTGTATAAATTCTTTAGAAGGCAGAAAGCTTGTCCTCACTAATTAATGACAGGTTTGTTAGCTACTGTAACATCCTGAGGCTTCACTTTCCTTGCATAGTTCTGTAACTGTCCCATGATTACCTAATATAACAACCAGCCTCTATGGCATTATAAAATCATAATCGATGGTTTGTACCAGCAGCACTTGAAGGGGTGATACAGCAGCAGTGTTGGATGTATTTACTGTCATGGAGAAAATAGCTTGGGGATTAGAGAGCAGAAGCCTGTCAAGTTTTCAGCTACTCTGGAAATGATCCAAGTTACTAAGATCATCGAGGCTAACCAATTTTATGTCCAGTATTAGTCGGTGTTTCACCACACCTGAGAGATCACAGGGCTATTTTGAGTAGGCAGAACACCCAGGTGGTAGTGGTAACAATAAAGAGTCTTACACAAAAGCCTTTCCCCTTCTTTCTTCCACTGTCTGCTTGGTGAAGGAGTACTGTTCTGTGAAGTGTCCTGTGGATGTTCCTGTGGAGGACTTGCTGTCCTCCTAAATCATCACAATACCAGAGGTCAGATCCTTAACTGAAGCCTTCTCCTCCATCAGGTGTTAAAGAGTCACTCTTGCGGGGTCTAGTCGAAGGATCTTGGGTTTCTGAACTGATAGAGAAATGCAGTTCATCTGCAAAAGCTCAGCAGTGAAAGTTATACTGCAGGAGCCCATGTATTTTTTGATATTGTACCAGGTATTTGATGTTTTCACACCTTGGTCTCAGCTTTTTGATTGCAATTGAACCATTCCCCAGAACTTCAAGCATCCGCTCTCCACACTTGCTGTCAATACTGAAAGGATGTCCAGAGTCCCAAGAAACTGGAATTAACAGGCTAAAGACTGATTGTCTCAGTGGTTTCTGGGAACCCTAAGGCAAGGTAGGAGCTGGCATCTATGGAGATCGGAAGTGAAGCATCAAGAAAGGGAAGGAAGGGGGATGGGGCTGACATCTCTTGAAGTTAATATAAAAATCCCAGCCTGATGTGACACCAGTGAGTTGTGTAGGGTTTTCTCTGTGGTGTTGCTGCTCATCCCATGTTGCACAGGAAGCTATAGGAGGAACCTGGGGAGGGCTTTGCCAAGATACTGCGTTGTGTGGTGGCAGGATCATAGTTTATGCTAGTCTTGTAAAGCCCTTGGTGTTGACTTTTTTCTTCTGTTTTAATTACAAATGAAAAAGTCTGCCAAGACATCTTCTATAAATACATCCTTTAGGCCTGATTTTTTTTGTTCTTTGTTTCTTTAAATCTTTTCATTGGCAGTAAGAGATATATGATCTTACATATGTTTGTAGATGTTTCATAAATGTGGAAAGCAAGAGAAAGTTGAGGGAGAACCAGTGTCAATACCGTGATTTTTGCAGTGTGTCATGAACATGTTTTAAGTGTCTTTGCCTTCACAGTTGTAAAATTAGTTTTTAGGGGTTTGGTATTGGAGGCTACCAAAACTGTAAGCAGAGATCTGATGTATCAGCTCTATATTGCAAAGACATAGGAGAGTTAAAAATGCATGGAATCCATAAAATGCTGAGATCTGCTGATTACAATGTCAAAAGTTACTGTTTTGGCAGCCCGCTTCGTGATTCACGAGGCACCTGAGGAAGTGGTGTAGCTGCATATTTCTTCATGCCATTAAGTGAACTAGAGAGAAGATTTCAAACAGTGAAAATCCTGAGCCTTGGGAGCCTTTGCCATATGCATTTTCTTCCTGTCTGAGAGTGTTGGGATGCAGGTACAGAGGCACGGCTGGGTGGCCTGACCTTCCTTTGCTCATGGGCTCTGGAAATGAACGTGTATGACTCAGTGTCTGTCTGAGAGAACGAATCCCTCTTGCACGGTTTCAGCTGGAAGTTAGGCTTTTAAAAACTTGATGGCCCTTAAAGAGCAACTCCTTTCACATTTAAATTCTGCCACCCCATGCATCTTACATTCGGGATGATTCTGGCTGTTTCAGGAGTAAATGAGGGGTGTGTGAGAACAAGCCATAAGAATTATGTTATCCTGATCTTTTGCTCCTGACAGCCTTGCTGATGTGCAGTGAAATATAAAGGGTTTAGAGCATAATTCACTGTTAAACGTTAAAGAGAAAAAGTTCAGCTATTCATAAATTAATATTAAATCTGTTTTCTGCTGCCAGTGTAAGGCTGGTGATGGCTCACTTGCCTGTACTTAGTAAAGAGCAATGCTCTCTAAAGAATCACATCCCATCGTTTCTGCTGACAGCTATTAAGAAAAATATTTAAAATACCTCTTAAAATTGTATATGTAATTCTTGGTGAAGTGACATTACATTCTTTTCATTCAGTCATCGCCCTGTGCTAGGACTGGAGTTTGTGACACACTAATTAGCTCTGATTTAGCACAACCATTATTTTTGGAGTTAATGGTTAGTGAACATTGTCTAATATTATTACATAACCATTAATATGACTAAGGTAAAAAATGAGTTAAGTAAAATGGGAGGAAAGTTAACATGGCAGCTTGGAAATACAAATAGGATTTTGAGTTTCCCAGCACTAAGTCAAATAAAACATCTGCGCCATCCATCTTTAGAAAATAAAAGAGGAAGATGGACAACTTCTGATGTATTAAAAGGTTCAGTAAAGGGTGAAATTAATTCCTTTGCAAAAGGACAGCTCCAGCTCTGTGCATGATGCATCTTTTGTATTGTTCTAATCCTGGGTATTATGTAGCATCTAAGAGTGAATTTTCCTCAAAGAGTTTGAGCCTTTAGAGCTTTCAGGAAAGGGAGGATCTGCTCTGCCTCTGCTGAGTTGGGTCTGTCAAGGACTCCTCTGTCTTGGGACAGTTTAAACAGAACTGGCAATCAAATGAACATTTCTTCAGCCTTCGAGCTGAAATGGAGACATGTCATGCCATGGCTCCTGGGTGAAACAAAGGCCTGATTAAAATTATGACTTTGTGTATCTTTCTTTTTCCTTCTGCTGCCCTGCATTCCTGAGAGCTGGTGGTGCAGCATGCAATCACTGCACCTTCTGCCTCCCTCCCTCCTGGGACTGGAGGAAGGAGAGGTAGAAGGTGCCGTTTGCAGGCTAAGAGATTTCTATGGCTACTGGATCACTATGGGCGGGACCACATTTGGAGCCCAGAAGAAAGGTCCTTACAGGGGCACAAAAGACTGGGCAGGAAGGGAGTAGAGAAAATGCTAAGACCAAAACTGACACATAAAGATTGAATCAAGATCCACCAAACTGGTTTTCTCATTTGTCTTCATGTGCAGTGAATTGTGGGAGACCTGAAAACAAAATATGGAAAATTGTCTCATGTTCCTCACACATGCTGCAACTTAAAGAGCAGAAAAAAAAGCAGCCAGCATGGGCCCATAAACCAAACACCCCCTGCCCCTCTCAGATCACCATAGCAGAGTAGGACAGCATGGAATAAAGGGGGCATTCCCAACCAAAAGATCAGATAATGCTTTTCGGGGAAAAAAAGGATTAAAAATGTTCTTTTAGTGGTAAGTTCTGTTGATTGCTTTCTTCTCTATTTATGAGGGATATTTTGCCTGCAGGAAAGCTCTTTGCTTGTCTGAGTTCATCTAAGAAGATTAAGCTCCAAAAGTTCATGAGTAAAAAGCTCATCTGTGTTCATCTTTATTCCTCACCTTGAACATGTAATCTGATGAGTGATTTCGGTGTAAATATATAGATAGGTTTTGACTTGGCTGAACTATGCTCAAGACTTATCTCCAAGTAGCAGGAGGTAGAAACACTGCTGGGATGGTGTGTTTGTCAGCAGGAGTTATAAACTGTTTGTGTGCCAGCACACTGACGTTTCATAGCATTTGTCTCCACGCTCTGTGCAAAGGAGGACACTGCTGGTGTAATGGGATCCACGGCAGGAAAATCACGTGGCAGAGGGACTTCTGATAGTCCTCGTGTTACACAGGTTGTGTCAGTTCCCTCGCTCACTGTTCTTGCATTGTCCTGGCATGGAACAGGGCACGAGCAGTTAGTCACTTGTGAGGAGACACCTGCACTTGCTGGTTTGACAGTGCACGTTGGGGTCTGCCTTGCTAAGAGGCTGCAGCGTTGTCCTTAGAGATTGTCAGTTCAGTGTGTCCCCCTGAAACAGAGGGAGAGCAGGCACTGGGGTTAATCCAGACTGGCCAAGCTCAAGCTGCTTTATTTTCCATGTGGAATCCCCCTATTCCTGATCACTGAGCACTCAGTTGTTCCCTTCCCTGTACCTGCCTTTTGAGGACGAGCGAAAACAAGAACAGGGGAGGAGAGAGGAAGGAGTTTACTTCTAAAACCTTACTGTACCACCATGCAGGTTCTCCACTGTGCAGTGGTACAAAGCTGAAAACCTGTGAAGGCACAATTATCTGCATTTAAAAAGTTACCCGGCATCAATTCCTAAAAGGCTGCATGATCTGAAAGGAATATGTGCTTGCTGTGTTCCAGAAGTGATCTAATTTTCTGTGTAAATATTCAAACAGGTTAGTTACAAAAAATTATCTCTAAAAATACTGGTAAAATTTTGATTACCATGAAGGTTTACAAGGGATTTTGAGTTAACCACCCAAACTAATTAAGTGAAATTATCCTAATTTGTTTATTATGTTAATGATCTGAATTAATTTATAGTAATTTAGCATGTATTACTAAAGATTTATTATGTTTCCTACCAAATGACTTAAGAGCTATAAATCCCATGGTTAACTGTAATTAGTAGAGACATATTTATCGAAAGGGATAATTACATCTGATAAAAGTTCTTCAGTTAGGCTTAATTAAAACAGATTATTCCCCTATAAATGAAAAGTAAATATGGTAATTACTGGATAGATATTCATTTAAAAAATGAGTAACTCAGCATTTTAATTTTCTAAAGGGGCAGGTAGCTCAACTAAGTAACTGATTGTTTTTCAATAAACTGTAATTAATAATCCCTAGGAAATGGGGATTTTTATAGAAGTAAACATTTTGCTAGCTAATGAGTAAAAAGTAGACACTAGTCAAAAAAATTCAACCATTAACTAATTTTTTTTTGAGTGGACTGTTGCTGCTCTGAACTAATGAAGAGCATGCTAGGAAAATTATGTTTTCTTACAATAAGACTGCCCTTAGTTTATCTAAGTAGCAGGACTGAGGGGGAAAAACACACAATTTTTGCTGCTGATAATATGGACTGTAGTTTCTTAGGCATACACCAAATTTATCATGGTTTTTCATGCTAACAATTTATTTAATACACATCACTGCATATGAAGATATTAGATTGTAAACCTATTTTTCATTATTTATAAGTGCACTGTGTTAAAAGCAGTTTCTGCAGGGCTGTCACTTGTAAATGAGATTCAAAAGAGGGGTCAGAACTGAGAGTAGCAAAAATGAAGACATGAAACCCAGGTTCTTTTCTTGACTGAAGTTGCTTATCAAAAATACTTGGGGACATAGGGGGAATAAGTGGGCTCTAACTACTTGATTCACAGTTGCTTGGGTATAAATGAGTGGAGATGGAGGCATTTAAACTCAGATTGTTGCCACAGAACGTGGCTTTACACTGGAAGAATTAGGACAGTGTCTTGGCTGGAAGAAGGGATGGTTTTCCCCACAGTACTTAAATTTTCTGACATTAATATGCTGCATGAATTGGATGCTCTTTGCCATGCCAGGGACAGCTGTGTCTCCTGGGATTTGTGATTGTGGCGGTATGATGGGGTGCACAACGAAGGATATAAAACTTTGGGACTGTTGTCTGTGAAGTACTTCTGATTGTTGTGTCTTGCAAAAGGCTTTGTAGATGGAAATACATGGGTAAGTTCAGGCAGCTGACAACTGTGGTTGCCCATAGCCCTAGGTCTGGCAGGGACGTGTCCCAGCAAAGTGCTGTGGAGCACAATGGCTGGGGAGGGAGGAGTGGTGGTTCACTGGGATGCAACACTACAGAGTTTGACTCATTTCAGGTATGCCCTGTTCATGTGGCCAGAAGGTTTGGGAGGAACTGGATGGCATCTTGGTGACGAGCGTCATGCTGAGAAATGAGACTTTGGTAGTGTGATGCACACAACTTAAAAATTTAGACTGAGTTCTGGCATAACTCAGAGTAAAACAGGAACAGAAATTTAGAATACACTGAAACCCCACTCTCCTCCTGCAAGCACTGCCAAGCTCGCAATGGGTTCTCAGACCGGTGATGGGGCAGCAGCTTCACTCCAGTGCAGCATCCCCACTTCATTTTGGGGAGTCTCAGACACACTGCATCAAGAAAAACTTTCCAACCTTTTGTTCCAAAGAAGCATTTTTCATGGAAAAGTGTGACCTGAATTTCAAAGTTAAACAAACAAACAAACAAAATGAAATAATCCATATAGTGAAGCCAAGATTATTTTCTTTTTGGTCAAATGAAATGTTTTGGATCAATCCAAAATGAATTTTGCAGAAATCCCCCAACAAGTATTTCAGCTTGAGCAAGACAAGTCCCTTCCATCTCCTTAACATGTTTTTCATTGATCACTTCCACACAAAGAGCACAGGGTGAAAGTCAAGACCGGGGTCAAGAGGTGGACCTTTGCAGTCCCAGGATGGAAGGAATCAAACAGGTTAGCCTCACTCACTGAAAGGAGCAGATTTCTATAGCTGCTATTTAAGATCAGATTTTGCTTTTTGAAAAAAAAAAAAAAAATCCCCATATACAAGAGGAGGGTGGAAATCTTTGACATCTCAGAACAATAACAGGCTTCTTTCCATTCTGAAATGAAATGAGGCAAAATATTAAATTAGATTAATATGCCATGCTGTTGGCACATATAATTGCCCAGACCTTGTGTTTACATGCTTTTTAGACTATTCATGATGTATGTACCTGGAACAATTTGACATACAGCTGATAGTAAGTGATAAACACTATTAAAAGTAAAAGATGAAGAGATATCCAAACTGAGTGAAAACTGCAGCAAACACTCAGTATTACATGCTGGTCAAGTTAGCAGCATTTCAGCAAGTTTGTGTAAGCAACTTGCATAGCTTGAAAACCATGAAAATGCAAATAGAAAGGTTTGTGCTTCTGCTTTTGCTTCCAGAAGAGAGTAAAAGAAAACAGTTTGCTTGGACTGCTCTTCATCTTTCTTAATTTCTGGAAAATTATTCAAGAGGATGTTTTTCAAGTACTATATCTTGGTTTTGCTATGGATTGCAGACCGTTGCAAGGAATTTACCCATGCACTGGAGCTCTTGAAGTGCTAGTTCTGATGCAGTTGCCATTAGTGAATTGAGCAAGGGCACCCAAAATAACACCTTAATTTCAGTGCTGTTGGAAAGGCTGTGATGTGAATCTCAGGACTGAGTTATGCTTGTGTATTTTTGATTTGCTATGCAATTAGATCATTGTCCTTAGAGATCATCCAGATTAGGAGCTTTTCCAGCAGAGATGCATTGTACCTGTGCTCCTCCACCAGGATCCCTCCTTAGGAGCGCAGTGGACTTTGTTCTGTAGTGTTTATATGATATTCAGAAGAATTTTATTTATCATTCTGTCATTTTTCCCAAACTGAATAGCAAAGATAAGACACTTCAGAATGGTGATTTGGAGATAACCAGTAAGTGTGTGTAGATATGCACATGTTTCCTATTCACAGCTTTCACTTCTTAACATTTTCATCTGCCATTGTCACCCCACTGTTTTGTGTGTGAGATGCCTCAGAGACAATTGAGGTTCTGAGAATTTGGAACAGTTTTGTATATTCAGTGAAATTTGTTGCTTGAGGATTCACATCAGTTCTCCTACCACCTGCGAATGGAGTGAGTGAGCAGATCCCATGGGACAGATGGTTCCTTCCTGTGCTGGGTTTGCTGCCTCTGACCTTGTTAGTGGGCTCAGGAATACCATCTTGTCTTATCCCAGGACACCTGAAACTCTTAAAGAGCTTCTCATGAGGAATGTGACCCAAAGCTTTCCTGAAGTAGAAGTACAGTATTTCACCTGGATCATTCCCCCAGTTTATTTGTGAGGCAAGATTTCTTTCAACATTCCTATGCATTCTCACAGTATTGTATTTATTTAATTGTCTGCTAATTCTTTTCTTTATTGTAGTTTTGGGCAATGAAGCGCAGGCAGGTGTAATGGACTCAGCTGTTTCCATCTTCTGGAAAGCCTGTTAAAATTGCTGTAATTTTTTTCATTTCTTCCTGTCTTTAATACTGAGCTGAACATAAGTGATAGGGTACAGGCCACAGTAAGTACTTTAGCAATTTCATATCCAGTACTATGTTGGTGCTGGTAACCTGTTGCTAGTAATTTTATTCATTTATTCTGAAACTTCTCCTACTGACACTTCACTTTGACACAATTTCTCAGACATATTTCCTGTGCAGAAAAAAGAAAACACCCACCTGACAGAAACCCACAAAAACCCGCTCTGATATTTGAACATCCTTAATCTCTTCCATCAAGAAAGCTGTTGTAAAGAAAGCAGTTTATGGCTGGATTTTTTCACCCTTTTTTATTTTTATTTTTGCAATGGTTTTATCTTCCCTTCAGTCTTTCTTTAATAGCTCAATTTCTTATCAGCCCTGCAGACTCTTTGGTAGGATTCCTTTTTGAGTTGTGGATTGAAAAAGTTTTTGCAATTTACTCTTTGTACCTTTGGCATGTTGTTTTTATTTGTTTGGGTGGGGTTTTTTCCTACTTAAACTTCCCATCTGATGTGTCTGAGTTGAACTTTTAAACAAGGACCTCTTACTGGCTCTTTTTCTTGTTTTGTTTGTGTCTCAGTTTAAATGAGACACAGGTAAAATTGAATTATGTCCAGGAAGGAATAACAGCCCTTTATTAAAAGTAT